>JAJMKT010000080.1:0-64122 GCA_030563985.1 Geotrichum restrictum | reverse complement strand
TTGATGGAGGCAACACGACAAAGGGCGAAGGCCTAATACAATGGCAAATTGTTATATTGACAGAGTTGTTAATGCTCACAGCAGGAGGGCGGCTTCATATTTACTCATTTTTTTGTTTTTTTTATATTTCGTCTTCTAGATATTCACCTCGTTAATCAATCCTGGGAACTTTTCCCTTTTTAAAAAAAAAAAAAAAAAATGATTCAAGTATATTGTTGCTTATTTACTTAAAATACAAATTTTCAGTATTCACGTTTAATTAAAATTTTTTGTGTTGGAGAGACTGACACGTGAATGCCGCTTTTGGCCTGTTACAACTGTATTTTATGAAATTCCACAAGTCGACCTCCAGACAATCCACCAAATTTTGCTGACATCAATTTCCGATGTAGTGTAATGGCTAGCACGGTCCGCTCTCACCGGGCAAATCGGGGTTCAATTCCCCGCATCGGAGCTGTTGTTCTATTCTTTTTGTCACAAACGTGTGTGCTGTGTTTTTCATAATTTGTGAAGTATTTTTCTTCTCTTAGAATTACACACACCTTAATTTTAGTCAGTGAATATTAGTCCATCTCTAAATATAACGATTGGCGCTTACCACTTTAAACTTTATTTGGCAACTTCTAATTTACCGTACAGTACAGTACTTTGATGTTTGAACAGTTCTAAAGGATCGTTGGTTGAGCACCACATCGACTTCAAAGGCCGCTGCGGCCTACATCTAGTAACTCTCTCACTCTATATAGAGTGTACCATTCTTTTCAATGCCCCCAGCTGTATACTTAGCCATCCAAAGTATTTTGAGTACAGTACATCGGCTGTGAAGAATTAAATGGGTGCACGGAAAGAATCTTGGAGATATGACATGCAAGAACCCATCAAAATTGACCAGTGGAATTACTCCAGCTTTTATCAGCTTAATTAAACATTGCGGAAGTTCCCCCTACCAAATATTACCATAATTTTTAATAGAAATATAGAGATAAAAGCAGTAGAATGACTAAAAGGAGTACAGTAAGCCAGAACTTACCATGGCTCAGAGGCATTGAGAATGCATGAACGACGTTGAGCATCCAGTGGATAGTGTATTTACTTGCACCTGAGGTAATTCCCAAAAGTAGCCTTCGACAGTTGAATAAGTAAAGAAGAATAGAACTACAGTATAACTATTGGATGTATTACGGTGAAAGTTCGCATAATACCATATAGTCATTATAAGACTACTAACAAGCATTACGATGAGATTAAAGTAGTTACTGGTACGGTGTATAGATCTACTGATTATAGTCCTGCTGAGAAATTTCAAATCAGCTATTACCGGTGTTCTCAGACAGCTTAGTAGCCAATATCATGGCAAAGCGGAGAAGTATCGACGAGTACTAATCTAGCAGTACACTCAAAGTTGGATAGATAGAAAGCAGACAAGGATCAAATAGCTATTATACGTCGTCACCGCTACCGACTGAGTTACCGTTACAGCTAAAGTACAACATGAACCGTTCTGCTCTTATTATAACTAAGTAAACAAAGTATTAGCTTGAAAAGTAATGTCTGTTCAGAAGAGTTTTATATTCGCACAGGCTGCGTGTAATAATACTAATAGCCTGACAATGGTCTGTATAAGCGAAGACTGTTAGCTATGATTGATAAGGCAGAGGGCTAGTACTGTCAAGCAATGATAACAAGAATGATGGTGAAGAGGGAAACATCACTACGTACTATAGTACAGTATAAAAGTAGTCTAGTGGTGGTGTTAAACCCCAATCCACCAGAATTCTAACAAGCATCGATCAAAAATTGGGATAAAACTAAAAAATTTCTTTTAAAAATTTCTTTTTTTTTGGATTATAATATTCTGCTGTGCCTTAAAAACTTTTTCAACCTTATTTTTTTCTTTCTTTCCATACAGTACGATTCAACCAGCACAATATTTTCAACCAAAGTCATAGATCACCTCAATCCAGCTTCTCACTATGCGTTCACACTCTGCTAGACCTGGTTTCCACTCTATCAATTGGAATACACTCAATTTTGAACGTAAGTGCTGTAACATCGCTTCAAATTTAAGGGGCACTGGTTTATGATATCACAATTTAACTTTCGCTCTTCCAAAATGACCTTACAGTCTTGTGGATTGCTTCGCTCTGACAACCATTTCCAGTACTGTTGCTAATATATTGTTTCCTGCTAACTCTCTGGATAGATCGTTAGATGGTTTAGTCCCCGTTTCATTGATGTGTTATATATGCCAAGGTAAGAAATTTACTCCCTCTTGAAATGGCAAGTGATGTTTTACTATATTTGCTACTTCAGATGGTGGAAACGCCCATGAGACAATCAACACCATAGTACTGATGCCTTTTATCCTAAGAGCTTTCTCAGTCATGTTCCCTGAACTAACATTATTTAAGAATATCTCGATTTGAGGAGCCATTAGCAAAGAAAGACCCGGTAGTGAAATTCGACCCAGTAAGGTGCGACCCGGTTGTGATGAACAACTCGGTAGTTAGTTAAGAATTGGCAGTCTTGTATACGGACGCAGACGCGGGGATCTGGCTCAACAACGATATGTGCACCTGAATCCTGATCATTGTAGCACGCATTACGACGTGTCTAGATCTGCTACATCTCTCAGTACAGTACATCACACTTACTCACGGAGGGTCCAAATCTTTTTTCAATCTATCTGGTACGCTGTGATGTCAACTGACATATCTCTCTCTGTCCCCGTTTTACTACCAAGAGGATTGATGTGCCCGAAGTTGGAGAGCTGTAGAGCACGTGAAAGCCATCAGCGGGCTAAATTATGGTTATACGACTACTAGCGAAAAAAGTTAGAAATATTGTTTTGTACTGTATCAAGTAAAGCCATATGGCACGAATAAAGTATTATCTCTCTAAAGCCATCACGTTCCATATGAGAAACTATGTATACCCGTCTTCCTAATAAGGGAGCTATTGGTTTGCCTGTTCAAATGCAGAGCTTGGTGACTGTTAGGATTTTGGGTATTAGGGTTAGTTCAACACCACCATAAGTCCTTTATTGTTGGTTGTGTGTTGTCTTCCTCCTTACACTCATTATTACTACTCAGAGCACGCGTTAGCTATTTCATGCTAACAGATAGTCCTCCTCCCTTTACAGTCCATTCTCCTGGTTCAATATACGCCTAGATCAAACAGTGACGACATACAATGAGAGGTGGATTATTTAGCTAGCTGATCAAATACAAGTCGAATAACGTCGAGAGTTAATAGGAGTATAATCTTCATGATCAGACTTTCAGTTATAATACTATATATCTACTAACACGTTATATTCTAAGCCTGGGTTAGATGAGAAGGCTTTTAATTATTCTTTTGAACGTTCTGTGTAAGCTTCCATTTGAGTCTGTGCAACAAAACTGAAAAGGAATTCAAACTTCACCGAGAAAAAAAGAAATTTACATAATTGGAATTTTAGCTCAATGTTTAGAGTTTGCATAAATTTCCTTCTTGTTATTTTCTTTTTTTTTCCAAAATCCAAACTGGGGATTGAAATTTGCGTGAACCAGTATCACTTTTAGGATATAAAATGGATGCCTTTCTAAATAAGGGCCCCGGATATAACTACAGGAGTTATTTATATTTTTATCCAAAAATGGCGGTACTGTATATCCGGATTTACCAGAGTCCCGGGACTCTAACACAACCCGGGTTCATCAGACTCGATGTATGAACCGCCGGTGCTGTTACTGAAAATAGGAAGACTAGGTGGTAGGCTTCGTCTTTAACCATACTGTACTTGTTGGTTGATGTATACCCTCGGTTCCCACCGTTGACATGACTACATTTACTGGGTGGTGAGGCTTTGGTTGTATCTTCGGTGGTGTGCCGACAAAGATACTCTGGCCATGTATCCTGGCCTTCCTTCTCTAGCAGTAGAAGCGCCTCGGGACAACACAAGTCTACCTCCCATGTGTTGGAATACTCCAGAGATGGCATCCCACTACAGCCACCATCGGTTGTAGCAAGAGGAACATCCAGACCTTCTTCCGCAAACTCTTCCCCCTCTCCTGCTGACCCCTACAGCGGCGTTCGTCAGCACTGTAACTCACAGACTTTCGTCTCAGCCGAACCTCTTCTGTAGCATATTGCACCAATGCTGATAGGTGTAAAATTTGATAAGGCGTGAGAAATCGCGATGATGACAATAATTTTTCCATCAATGACTTGGTGATAGACGTGTAAATGACGAAGGCGATCTGTAGTAAGATAAAAAGCGATTTGGAGTGAGTTCGACGTGGGATTCTTGGTGTAGCATGCGTTTTCCAAGAACATAGGGAAGGATGTAAACTTATGATCGCACGTTGTTGTACCTTCGTTCAAACTGCAATGAGGTGTAGTGTTGTAGATTGTTGTAGCATGTTCTGTCGCTTCAGTGAAATACACCTACGCAAACATGAGTGGCAAGTGAGATGTGACTGCATTGTGGCTTTTCTGAGCCCCGTGTTAACTTCAACACTACCATCATACTCTTTGTTGCCCGTAGGAGCTGGTTAAAAACTGGTAGCTGTGTTGATGAGCTTCGATATGGCAGAATAGTCGGTGTCTTTATCGGTACAGGTAACTTTGACGATGTTATTGCCGAAAATTCGTTGTTGCTGAGGTATTTTCGATAACTTGCAAAGCGAGGTTCAGCAATAAAAGTAGAGTAATGTTGCCCGATATTCGTAAATAGCAAATAGAAGTGTCAATGAAGTAATATTCAAGTTACTTGAAGAACGGTGGAAGAGATAACCGTTGGAGGAGCAAAAGCGTATGAGAACACAATTGGAAAAGAAGCTTAGTTGTTGAAGCTGAAAGAGAGCTGAGCTGAAAACTGAGCAAAATGTGAAGAGTGAGCTAGAATGGGGCATGCAGGCGAAAGAAGAGGTGGTGGGATCTGAGGCAATGAAGAAATTGTTTGAAGTGAACATTCCTCGGTAAGGGTTTGAGAAAATGAAAAAATGAAATAAAAAAGGTGTCAGACTCGGTTCCTGTGGATATCATGATCTCGAGGCCCTGATATCACTAGGCTTTGAATAGTGGTTTATAGCCAATAAAATGTGAAGCGAATAATGTGTTTTATCTTTCTTCTTAAGGAGATCGCCTGCTCTGTTTCCGCCAGTTACCGTTCGTTGGTGTTCGAGTCTGTCTCTATGAACTTTCAGAGTGTCTGTTTGTGCTAGGAAGTTTGAGCGTGAATGGAGAATCGTAAGTTATCTAACGAGTATTGCCTGGTGCTTCACGTAGATAATATCAATGGCTCTCAGTATCTTGCAGTGTGCCGAACGTGTGAAGTTCTTGTTCTTAGAGTGTGCGTGCCGTTTGAGTGCGCGTGTTGCTTCATGTGAGTAAGTTCATTGGCCACCGGTCTGCAACTAGCCTCTGACTGACCTGAGGAACTCTCCCCAGTCGGGTTGGGAATTTTGAGGCGCAGCTTGCCGCCATCTCTGCCCGACAAAAGGTAAGGCTTTTGACCTGTGTGCTCATGAACCAGTATTACTTTTAGGATACAAAATGGATGCCTTTCTGAATAGACTAAGTCACTAAGGGATATAACCAGGTATTTATACTTTTATTTAAAAGGGATGGTAAAGCTTCGAACAACGGTAGAGCAGCTACTGGGGCTTACAAAAAAGAATTTCCCCCTTGTTATTTTCTTTTTTTTTCAAAATTCTGAATTTTCCAAGCTTGAGATTGAATTGATGCGGGGATTCCATCAACTAGGCCCTATAGCTTTTTCGTCAATATTGCTATGAAAATTATAACCAGCCATTTCTATAATTTTCCAGATTACAATCCCAGATTGTTCCAAACTTAAACGCGTCTTGTCATAAACCTAAATATATTCTAAATTGGGACTAACCACGTTATTATTAACAACACAATTTTTTTATAAATTTAAGGTGTGCGCAACTGATTTCGCGATTTGGTTAGAATATCTTAAATAATTTACAGGGCTCGCCCCGGTTTGCCGTTTCTTCATCTATTTTTTTTTCTTTTCTCCACGATATCTCTAATGACTTTACTCAGAAATTTATTGAGAAACTGGTCCCATTTACTTTCTCATCAAGCTGCTCCTGTAACAACGCTAGGTGCTTGGAATCATGTGGGGAGAAAGACTTGACGTGTTTTCATGGATCAACTTCAGGCTACTTGGCCATCTGTACTTCTAAGGATCATGGCAATTCGGAATCCAGTAGTGAATTATAGCTGCTGCCAATATCATAACAAAATTATAACCCTCCTAAATACACAGATGTAAAGTGCTCTGCTAGGAATTCGTAATTGTATTGTACTGTATCAAAGAGAACATCTTGAAGGAGGCCTTAGATGCTGACAATTGCACGTCCGTAGGTTTAAATTCTCATGTAGAAGGTAGGAGTATCGTTATTAGAACCATTGTGGCGGTTTTTGCAAGTTCATACGAGAAATTTCATTAGTTATTTGCTAACAGATTTAATGACAAAAGGTAGTGAATGATGCGTATGAAAGT
Organism: Geotrichum restrictum; assembly: GCA_030563985.1. Classification (NCBI taxonomy): domain Eukaryota; kingdom Fungi; phylum Ascomycota; class Dipodascomycetes; order Dipodascales; family Dipodascaceae; genus Geotrichum; species Geotrichum restrictum. The sequence goes on along the minus strand of JAJMKT010000080.1, from coordinate 57,605 downwards.
TGATGATTCAATTAAAGCTGATATTGTCGTGATATCGTGATATCGTATGGTAGTCGGAATCGCGCTCTCATGTTGTGGCAATTATCACTTCTTTAATTGGCCCGATAAGAGGCGTGAAATTTTTTCATCAATTGCTCATTGTCAGAGTTGATGAAGTGAGAAGGTGGAGGAGATGTTGATGGGAATTTGCTGCCCTAGGGTCCAGAGTTTCAATTTGAATCTTTGGCTGTTCTAATTAGTACAGCTGCTATTAAAAGGAACGGAACAAGTAAATACCAGCTTTGTTATTGGCTGAAAATTAGCCCTTACCCATAAGTTCCATTTAGAGCTACCGTAATTATTTAGACTATTTTTATGCATAAAAAAATCCATTTATGGCAATAAAAAAAGAAAGTTTTGAGTCATCGTCTCAAAATGAATTCTTGCTCACTTTTCCAATTCTGCTGGAATTCCATTTCTTACACAGCTCATGACCCAACTAGTTTTCAATTAAACCTCTCACTATCGCCATCAAACCTCTTATTGTCATAGCGAGTGCGAAATCTAACTTCTACCATGAATTCAAATCTTTTGAGAAGCGTTTTATAAAACGTCTGCTAATTTTCTCATATTTTACGGGCCCCCCACTTAGCCCACTACATTGTACAACCAGCCTCGCTATTTCACTACAGCTAATTTAAACGAGGTACTGCAGTACGCGCACACGTAATTTTACTTCAATACCTGAAGTTTTGTGAAATTGTGTGAATTCACCAGTGGCAAGTGCATAAAACTTCAAGATCCACTTTAACACGGCTGGTCGCGGAGGAGTTTTCCGCATTTCGTCTGCCATAACTGACAATTGGCTAAATCCCAGCCCAGCCATCTTAAGATCTGCTCGTCAACACGGTTGCCTGACTCGCGATTGGCGGTATTTGTCAATTGGCTACATTATAATATTTGCAGCTACGTACCGCTCAGTATTTTAAGACTTGCTATCGATAATTCCGGGTGCCGGGGTACAGCTGCGACTAGCCGCACTCATCCTCCATTTTGCATTTGTCTCAGGCCCTGAGCTACTCAAACTCAGGATAATTGTGCCATCTTAACTATCCAGTGAAGACCTACCACTCACTGGAGAACGACGATAGACACAGTCGACCAGAGTGACAGGATCACCACCAAGGTCAACAGCTTGTCCAGCACGTGCTGACGCTCTATCACGCACTACTCTCATATTACTCGTTGCAACGTACAAGCACACACCCATTTCTCATCATCAATGCATCACAGCCCAGAGAAGACGTTCCGTTGAAGAAGTGATTGTCTAGCACCTAGCCTAGCAAATCCTTCTTAACACATGTTAACATTCATAAGAGATATTTAGCTCGATTCAGACCATCTTATTTACTACATACACATCCGAATAGAACTTGCTCAGGCATCAGACGCCTAGCGAGGGCGGGACATGACAGGGGGTCACATAAAAATAGTGTGCAGCCACTGCAGCGTATATCCTATAGGGTTCGCTCGCGAATCACGACTTCATGGTTGTCTTTATTACAGTAGTTGTTGTTCTACGGATGCTTTCACATTTTCTAGATTTATTGTGGGTTTCAATTTCAATGAACTCTCTATGCCAATCATTTTGAATGAAAGCTCGGGAACGCGATACAATGAGCGACATCTGTTTCGTGGGCCAGCAATTGATGAATGAGTGTTTAACAAAGATCAATCCGTGCACTTTGTATGTGGGACAATGACCTTTGACCGTAGCCGCGTAAACAGCTTGATTGTTGTAATTGAAATATGAGTATATGACCCTGCTCTGCTGGTGTTAGCGTCAATTAGACGAGTAATCGTGTTGCTGTACATGGCCGGTCGTAACTCGTTCGACTTATAAATGAGCAGTAGCTAGACCCAGCGCGCGGTATCCAATGAAGACCTCATTAAATCGTTACTTGAGTTTTGTTCAGCTGAAGTTCGAGCCTAGGTTCGTTTCATCTCGTGCCGATATCGCCAGACTGTGTAAGGTTTCGTGTGGTTCACAGTGTTTTCTGTAAAGTGTTAGCTGAAGAACGAGATGTCGCTTTGAATACTAGTATACAGTACTCCCACACGGTGTCTTTTCTTACAATGATAAGCGGTCATACTGATGGGTGAACGTTGACTATTTTCATACATTCTATTGGTTCGTAAGAAATGAAAAATTTTCACCACAAAAACACATTAATTACTATGGTTGATTGAGATGACGGTGAGTTCAGCTGTTGAAAGGTGTTGTCGTGAATTTGTATCCGCAATATTTCTCGTGTCTTTCCCTATGGCCCGGGCCGTTTTCTATTTGTTCTTTCACAAATAAAAATACTACAAAAAGGGAAATAATACAATTCTATGTCATAAAGCATAAGTCACATTCAAATAAAAATTAAATTTTTAGTCAGTGCAGACACAACAGCCAGCCACTCACATTCATTCCCCTCCTCTTCTTCTTCTCCATCCATCCACGTCTTCTTTCACAAACCCCTTAGTATTTACGAAAATTTTCACCTTCTAGTCTTATAGATTTCTACGGGTTTCACTCTCAACATCTACAGGCTTTCGAATCTTTTCGCAGCCGAATAACGATACCAATCCGCACCAGAACACATCAGAATGCAGTTTTGTGGCATTTTACAACACTCAGATGAAGCAATGGCAGCATAACGGAAGGCATGTTGCCATACTCTGGCGCCGTCCTTCCGTCGTTGCTAGCTTCATGTCGCTTGCGTGGTTTAACAATATATAACTGTGAGCACTCCGTCTACCATCTACGTACCGTCGACTCTACCGTCTACCATCTACCGTCGACTCTACCATCTACCATCTACCGTCGACTCTACCATCTACCATCTACCGTCGACTCTACTATCTACTATCTACCATCTACCATCTACCGTCAACCGTCAACCATCTACCATCTACCATCTACCTTCTACCTTCTACCATCTACCTTCTACCTTCTACCGTAGAGCTTAATTATTTTTGAAAAGGCGGCAACCTTAATCTCAGCAAGCCATGAACTTTCCGAGACCAAGTAAGTGATACCATTGCCATCTTTGAATTTTACTAACTAAACCGATTGATAGCCTCGCGATATGTTTAATGCTTTTAGTCTGCTTGCGGTCTACGTCTACAAATTATTTCTGAAAAGGCGGAATTTTAAACTCATCAAGTTGTATGAATCTTACGAGATCAAGTAAGTGCTACTATTGCCATCATTTGAATTTCTCTAACTCAAGTTGAAGCCTCATAACATCATGTTGGATACTTTTAGCCTGCTTGCGGCCTATGAGATTACCAGTCTTACACCAACTTTGTCCAGCTGGCCAGCGTTCGCCGTTACTGTCAACAACCTTTTTACTCAAATTGACCCTCTAGCTGTGACTAGACAACCAATTTATGACAGGAACTGCTATGTGCCACTTTGAATACGCACTTGACTGAGGCCCAGTCTTCAATATCTCTCAAATGAATTTTGATCGGGATATTTTGCTCCAATTTACGCATCTCTTCATTCTTCTACCGCCACACGCACTGATACTTTCTACGATTCTGCCTATCGCATATGCAACCATTTTACAACCTAGCACATTCACGCAGTTATAGGGCCTGTGCGAAGATGACCCAGAGTTCTTGACATCAAGCCTCCTGACTTTTTTTTTTGGCTATAACCTCTGCAGCCGGCACTCTACTGGTATAGGCTACCATGGGTAACCCGCACTCTGGTAAATTGATGCAGCAACTTAAGCTCACTTGTTTCTGGTCTTTAGCATACAAGATGTAGAAGGTTTTGTCGAAGGCAAGCATTCACAGTCCACACGACGTTACTAAGTTTTTTGTCCTTGTTGTACGTGATTTAGTTCTGGATGAAGTATGGACTTATGGCGTTATGATCATCAAGTTGCATGGGCTTTGCGACACTGACTCCCCGCTTTGAGTGTTTGGCCTGCTTGGAAAGGAAAAGGATATTCAGTTTGCCCGATATTTGCCAGACTTTATACTTGCTTTCCGATTTGTACATATTTGGCAGTTACTGAGTTTTTCGAAGCTCTTTCTGCCAGTTGTCTCGACAGCACTCATGCGACAACTGTCATGACTGTCATGCTTGTAGGGAAGCACATGAATTTCTTTTCCAAAGGGTTATCAAACATTCATCTTAACATCCTTCTTTCTATTGACAACCATGTCAGTCTTCGTCCCGGTATGATTTGTGACGTAGTCGAGCATTTCGCTCTGTCCATCTACGGCCTGCTTCCCAACAACTACTTCATAAGCGCCGTGTTTTTTTGTCGTACCCTCCTTGATTGTGCCATGTACTAGAATTGACTCTCGAGCCACTTGTCTGACTAGCCCATTATCCCTTTTACTGTTGAAGTCTCTGACCATAACATGCTTAACGTGAGCTAAAACCTAGATTGTGGAGCCGTTCACACGCTAAACCTCAGCGCGAAGTCCAATACGTTGTTTCCGATCATCTCTGAATACGATTAAGTCTGGCATTTGACGCTCCCTACGAGTGTTATGTAAGGCTGTGAGATTTATTATTGAGCTTGATGAAGAACCCGGCTCCAGCTGAGTTACTGCTCACCGGTAAGCTTTAAGGTCAACTTCTAGTTCTACTTCTATCTACCACCGGTATAGTTCAATGTTCTACTTTTGGTTTGTGTTCTACTTTTTAGTTCAGCGTTCTACTTTGATTTTGCGTTCTACTTTCAGTTCTACGTTCAGCTCCCAGTGCTACTTCTAGCCTTGCCTCTAGTCCATGTTTTGGGGCTACCTTTAGCTCCGTCTGTGATTGAGCTTATATTTCACTTTCTCGGATGGCTTCCAAATCTCTCTCTTGTGCCCCTTTTGTCTTCGACCCGGATTTCAATTATGCCCCAACTCTAAGCTCCTCTTTCTATCACTACAGCTCAGCTGTCTCATAGTCAGCGCCTACTGCCGTATCTTGAGAGTCTTATGGACTGGGATAAGTAAGCGATTTATTTGGATATTTCGTCATATGGTGCAACCCGTCTTGATCCTGTATACACTGGTGCTTCCTTACCAAGCTTACATAGCCTTGCTAGTTTGCGGATGAGGCCTTGGAAGAGAACTATTGGCCACAAATGTTATACTCAAAATCTCTATGAGCCCTGTTCTCTTTTTACATTATTCGGCGGCTTTTCATCTCTGTCTAACATTTGCATGGGCGTATCTTTTATACAGTTTGACTCTTCTGATCTCAAGTTTTATTTTGCCGGCTTGAATCTGTGTCTTCCGCAAGTCCAGGCTATACTACTGCTGTTGGGCTTTGCCGATAGCACTAGTTTTTCTAATTTGATTTTTTGAGCCTGTGAAAACTATTGTTTTTGAAACTTGCGCACTATTCGGATCTTCTATCTTTGGAGCGTTAATGTCTAGACTATTCACAGTCTTTGGGACCTTATTACTGGATGTTTTGGAGCGTCTGGACCCCCCTGTCACCTTTGTCTTGCGTTATGTTTTTTTGTGCCCTCCAACGCATAATCAACATTCCTGATTCAGTATTTAAGAACTTGAGGGTTTAGGTCATTGTACTGCTTTCTGATTCACCTCTTTCCGGTTCTTGTGCTGTAGTGAGTTTTCGCAGTCTATAGGCCGCTTCTTGTGTCAGATTCTGTTGCGGAATCCGCGTCCACGGCGCAGTTTTGTTGTTTATGGAATGTTTCTGGGCCGTTCACTGTTTTTGGGCCTCTGTGCATCTCTGTCTTCTTTGCCTCTGCGGTATCTGACTGCTTTCTTGGGCTTATCACGGGAAAAACGGCTATTGGTTCGGTGTGGCAGTTTGTTTCTGTTACATATTTGTTTCCCTCTGCGTTTCGTGATTCTTCCGTGATGTCTTAGTCTTCGGTGATATCAAGCGCCTACCTTCTATCCAAGCATTGCCATTTGTGATCAATCAATATTGCTGTTGTGGTAATACCGTCTGGAGTCTTATTAGACTGGCAACTTACTTTTCGGAAGTAGTATTACTGATTAGCTTTTATCTTGCAATTCTTCTTACAGCCCACTGTTTTCATAATGTCAACGCTGCTTATATCACTTTGCACTGAGAAGAGGTCTTGTGCTTTTTGTGAGGTGCTATTTTTCTTTGCCACAGATTTCCATTTCTGGTTCTCTTCACTTTTTTTTCTGCTGAGTTTATTAAAAAAGTCAAAAATGCTGTCAATGGTTCTGGTCACTGATGCTTTCGTTATTGGGGGATGGTCTTGGAATTTCTGGAAGGTGTGCTGTTATTCTTCAACAACATTATGAGTTATCGCGTTGGGCGTGGTGCTGTATTTGAGATATACCCTCTGGCTTACAGTTCGTTTATTTTGAGACCTTGTCGTTGGACGCAGCTGTTTATCATAAGTGAGAAGCCGTTAAGTTACTGCGACACGTTAACAAAAGTGCTCTTCGGCTCTAGAATTTAGCCAGACTGGCCTTGACAAAGTTCATGGTATTTCATCGACTTTCTTCCCTACTGGCTGCGATGGTCTGTTCACCTACTCTTATCAGTAGCATCAAGCCAAAATTGTCTCGTCGATACTGCTAAGGATGTTTGCTACTTTCCCCTTTTTGATTATCTTGTAAGTTCTTGGTGATATTGCACCTCTCCTTATCCGCATGCATACTATTGAACAGTATCAAGCACCCTTCGATTCGAAAAGAGATCATTGTACTTAAACCTCCAGCATCTTCTCTGCAATCAGAATTTTTTTTAAGACGCGTGCTACTTCTACTTTTGTTTAATGTTTTATGTTGTGCTATTCCTTATAGCAAGCATAAACGTATCCAAAAGTTTCCTCAATTGCGAAAAAGTCAGACTTGCTGCTAGAGACTTCAAACTTGTTCTCGAACCCAGGGTTTTGCTAGTCGTCTGATTGTCATATCAACTTACCGGTGATCAGTTTTCACTTTAGGCCGTTGATTTTGATAATTTTATTTTTTTGGCATAATATGATAGCAATCGAATTTTTGGCAAGAAAATTCTGAAAACGACGGCTTTTTCACTGGATTTACCCTTTCTCTTTGCAAAGCTTTGATTGCACAGTTTTTTACTCCTTTTCTCCCTTGCTCCTTGTGTGTGAGGCCGTTGCCGAGCTCGTTGCTGAACCCTGTCTTTCAAGCTGAGATTGCATTGTTACAGAGGTTATCACTCAGCTGTGCTATGGAAGCAAATGATGAGGCTGCTAAAGAGAATTTCACTTAGACTGTTTATGAGCTGCTCAACCCGATTTTGGTATTATTGCTGATCATACCAATGAGTTCACTAGTTATTCCAAGTTTGCCGCTGAACCAGTTGCAGAGGTTGTAATTTCCGTTGCTAATGTCATTTGGTATGTTACTGAGCATGTTGCGCAATTAATTTACAACTTGAGATCAAGACAGCTTTTCAACCTATACTTATTACCGAAACCCATGGCAATGGTATTGGAGAGTTCGCTACTGAACCTTTTGCTGAAGTAGGAGACGAACTTGCGACCGTTGCTAAAACCGTCGCTAAGGCTGAGATTGGGTTTACCGTTGATGCAATTATTGAACTCTGCTAATGTTTTGAGCAAACCTGTTGTTGATACTGTTATTTGAATCTCTTACTGGACTTGTTTTCGATGTCGATGTCATGTCACGTATCTTATTTAAATTGGTGGTCAAAACGGCTCTAAGTCTCAGACACGTTAGTATGCATGCCTTCGAGATTACTTTATCTAAAGTTCATGCTGGTGTTGAAGAAGCCATGGGGCATGTGGCTGAAACCGATTTCTCATCCTGCTATGGATGTCGCTTTTCGAGCTGCTGCCTGATTCTTTTTGTTACTAAATGAGCAGCTGAGCCGATGGAATATGCTGCTTGCTACTCGGCATATTGCTAAATCGGCGCTGGAGTTTGAGTTTTTCATGAAAGTCAGTTTTCTCTTTGTGGAGGTCGGCTGCCGAGGAAAGTACCACTAAACCCGCCATTGAGGCTGTTGCTACATCTATCTTCAGCGCTATTTTTAAGGCTGTTCGTGAAAGCTGCTGTTGATGCAATTTTCGAGTTTGTCGCCGAGGCCGCTGTTAAGCCTGTTGCCAAAATTTCTGCTAAGATAGAAGTTGATGCTGCTGCTGAAATTGAAAGCTAGCCCCATGCTATTGTTGGTGCCACTGGCTTTTTACGGGATATTTCAGGTTCGAAACAGGGCGGCTAATGATTTTGTTGTTTGGCGTACATGATCTAAACTTTTTCAGAGCTTGGAGAGCACTCTGCTCTTTTTTACCTAAAGCTCCATTAGTCACATCTGACTATCCAAATCTGCGTTGACTATGTTATCGGTTAATTCCAGACCGCGCCGGCTGTTTTTGTTGCTTAAGTGGTGTTTTCCCCCCCCCTCTTATCTGAGTTTTGCGCGCGCAGGCGTATGAATCTGGTTCTTCCTGGGGGCTTTGATTTACCAGGTAATAAAGCATAACTACTCATTGTCATGAAAATCCGTTCAGTGCCATAGTTGGAAATTCAGAACAATTTTCTTCTTTATTTTCTATGGGTCAGCCACATACACTTCACTTGGCTTTAGATATTGCAGTTTGTTCTCCTGGTATATCTCAAGCTGTCGCATGCTACGTTATTTGAATTGCTTTAACGGTGTTTTTCTCTCTGTTAGAGTTTCTTGGATCCAGTCTCGAACTGTATTAAAGCATTTACCTGTGTTAGCACTTGGCGCAACTAGTTTTGAAGATTCAACAGTAATGCTGTGGCTGTATGCTTATTGTTGCGCTTCTATTACTGCTAGCAGTGTTGCTGGTATGCCACAAGGGCCCTGCTTCATTGAACGGCTGTCTAAGAAAACTCTGTCTCTAGACTGAAGACCTGCTAAACTAAGCTTCACGGAGATCCCTCGTCAGTTGTTGCAGTCGCGCCAATTCAAACTCTGGGTCATTTTACCTTTTACGCCCGAAGAAGAGACGATAATTTTGGCACCGATTCGATTTTTGCCTCACATATTGCTTTGAATGAATATACCACTTTGGCCCGCAAACGATAGGTCTGGAAACTGCTTAGGCATTATTTGAAATTTTTTCTAGAGTCAGCTTTTACTACAGTTCATTCATTGTATTCTTCCCGGCTCGAAAATATCCCTACCAACAGTCATACTGGTTATTCAACTGTCGTTGTGTTGACTGTTTAACACTTTCCAGATTCTTATGCTCACTGCTTTATCAGTTTCACACTTAGCATTTCCGTTTTTTGTGCTTCTATGCCATTGAACGACGATACGGATGTGCTTCTATTTATAAGATTGCTAAATTTGTCGAGGCTATGATGTGCGAAATCTCATGACTGTTTTTCAACTCACGCCTTCTACTTTCCCTGGACACAAATTTAGTTCCATGCAATTGTGATTTTTGGGTCCGTCTTGGAGTTTTTTTCCCTGCTGAAGAGACCCTTATTCGGGTTATCACTGATTTTGCTGAGTCACCTTATCAGAGACTGAGCCGATGGAAGATGTCACTATACCCGTTATAAAGGACCAGAGTCTGAGTTTTGTGGCTACGAATTTCACCGAAAGTATCATGAAACCAGCTAGTGAGAGTGAGTCGGTATTTAAAACCGTCCTTCAGACTGTTTGCAAATGCGCTTCTAATACAATTACTGAGTTTGCTGCCAAAATTGCTGCTGAGACGAAGTATGGTGTTACTGCTGAATTAGACGCTGAGATTGAGATTCAAGTATCAGGATGCTCAACTTGCTGCTAAACCCGTTATTGGTGTTGTGCTACTCTTTGATTCTGTTGTTGGCTTAACACCAATTTTGGTTAAGCTTGCGATTGAGTTTGTCGGGGAGATCGCCACCAACGGGTTAAACAAATTTCGAAGATAAATACTGGACTACCAAACTTATTTGCGTTGGCTGCACTACCATTCTTCGAAATAATCCTGATTTGAAAAAAAGCCGTCAGTGCCTGTCTGGCTATTAGCTAAATCTATTCTGAGCTTGTATATCACTTTGCTCTTATTACCCTTCATCAACCACACATCTGGGCATCTAAATTTGTGATGGCTATTTTGACAGCAAGCTTTACACTGTGTGCTGTTTTTGTGTGTGGCCCTTTTTCTCCATTGCTCTGTTTTTTTTTTTATTTGAGAACAGGCACATCCATTTGTTAGCTCCTGGGCACTCTTTTATGGCTGGTAATTACGCATTGTTACTCAACGCAATATGCGATAATTACTTCAGTGTCATGGATGAAAATTAAAACCCTAGTGTTGTTTCGTTTTTACAGCTTAACAATGTTTGTTGCGCTCGACATAGTTAAGTTCCTGTTTACACATCACGCTCCTAGTGCCTCTAAAGTCTCATCATACTCTATTATTCCAATCTCTTTAGCAACACTTTCCTCTGCGGCCAGTTGTTTTTTAGATTCAGTTTTGTGCAAATAAATTGCATTTTCCTACGACGGCTAAAATCCGCCTAATGTCGCATTTCGACTCATTGGGAATACCGTGACAGGACGCTTATTGTGTTACTCTAGATTTGCCATATGAGCCTTTACTGGATGAATGCCCAAATTCTTTTTGTCTCCACGTTGAAAGCCTTGCTGAGCTTAGATTTATGGAGTTATATCGCTAGCTAGAGTTGCGACAATTACTATTGTACTTCGAGAAGTGAAGATTCCTCACGCTTGAATTTCATTTACGTCTCGCTCTGAATGAATATACCATTTTTGATCATAAACGATGGGATTGCGTTCTCCTTGAAAAATTTCAAAATTGGCGCCTAAGTTCGTTTCTTACTGCTCATTTATCACAACTGTTTCCAGCTCTTCAATGCCGTTGGCCGTTTACACTTTCCAGATCTCTGTGCTTAGCTCTCACTTCATCAGTTTGGTAACATATATTCACACCTAGCATCGCCACTTTTTTGTACTTCTAATTCACTGAAAGGCAACACAGAATCAGGTCTACTCATGAAATTGCTAGCCTATCGAGGCCTTGATGAATGAATTCTCATTGCAGGTATTTTCACACTTCACAATTATTACTGAGCTTCTAATTTATTTGCACTTGATAATATCAGCTCTGTGCAGGGTGCTTTCTGGTTCAGCTTTGCGTTTTGATTGAAATGCTAGGGATATCCATTCAAGCCGACTGGTGCATAGCCCTGCAATAGGCTATTTTAAAAGGGTTTTCTCTTTGCTCATGTTGTGTTTAACATGAACGCCGTCATATTGAAAGAGTTGCCTTGTTAATTCAAACGCTGCTGGACTAATTTAAATTAGAGCACCTGCATTCTTAATGTGATGATTTCATTTGTTGGCCTTATTCCGCGTTCAATTGGATAGACTGTTGAGTTTGAATTGCATGTATAGCGCCGCATTTTGGGTACATATTTGTTCCTACTTTTTACTCTTAGAGACTCCTCTAGGGCAACAAGCCTGCGCCTGATTAAAAGTTGATCCCGTCTTTTCAACCAGTTTTTGCTGCAGTGCTTTTTGTTGCCGGTCTTCCCACTACCATCCAACTCAGATTGCGTTGCCTATATTTCTGTGTTTGGCACTTTCTGTGGCCGATAATATCAAATTAATGTGATTGACATGGGATATTGCCTAGTTTTTGGGAAGAGTTTACTACGTCTCTTGAATGTAAAACAGTTCATTTTTCACGTTCCCAGTCTACTTCGTGATAGCGCACTGCCTTTTTTACAAAGGCTATTTTGCAACGAGATGCTCTCTACCATGCTTTTTACATGGCCCCCAATTGCTGCTTAATAGCCAACTCATATTTAAGCTGTTTTGGTTTTACAGGATTGACGCTTGGATTTAGTGATACACCGTTGATGCTCATTTTGCTAGTGTTTTCCTCATTGACTGCCCGAGCTAAGTGTTGTATCATCTTTCACTATTCTGCCTCTTTCGACTTCCACCATTTTGCTTCCCCTCATATGTGCCGTTTTTCAGCCAAGCTTGTTGTTCACTATTCTCTATCAAATCCACGAATGGCTTTGCTCCGTATTATTACGTCACAACAGTGCTGCTGTTGTTACCAGGAGTTTTTTTTTTCCATTCTCTGGTTAACGCGCTTTCAGGTGTTGGCATTGAATTCATGTACTATTTGACCACAGATTTGCAGCATTTTTCAATGGGGAATCATGACTCGACATATGTGAGATGCTTTGCCAATAACGCTTTATTGTTTTTTCAAACATCTCTTCTGACACCCAGCGTGTTTTCTACTTTTCCAGAAACTAAACTACTATCGAGTTGTTACTTAACTGGGTATTTCCAGAGAAACGCTTCAACCCGTCTAATCCCCAGCACCTGAGTTGAAAGAAATGCTTGACATGAAATGGCGCTTAACTTATTCTTTTGCTCCATATGTCAAATGTCTGTGCAACACTGTCGGTATCAATGAAATTGTGCAATACGCAAGTTTTGCATTTACAAAGGGTACCGGGTATGCTCGATTCAATATTTGGTTGATTAATTTTGATGAGCTTATTAGTTTCAGACCTATGAACGACAGCCACCACGATAAGAGAAGATTGATAAGGGCAATTCCTTGATGCTATCCATGCACTATTTTGGCTTTGGACTATGTTGAAACATGGCTTGTAGTGCATTGAAGCAGTGAGACTAGCGTTTTACGATAATTGGAAAGTGTCCCGTATAAGAGACTATTTTAATGCCGAAGCCTAAGCCTTAGCCTCAATCACTTGTGCAAGATCTGGAAACAAATAATTCCCTTTGGTATTTTACAGCCGAGGACTGTACCTGGATTCTAATCTGCCCCAATTGCCTTTTATGCCACCCTCCCCTCGTTAATGTTTTAAGTGGATCTGTGACCGTCAAAGTTGTGTCATTAATTTATATTTGTGCGCCATCGTTGATCGAGTATTATCAAGAGTTGCTATCTGGTGCAGTTTTACATACTTTACCACTTTGAGAGATGACCGATTCTCCAGAACTGTTTGTGCAGCCATTTATTCGGAGACAAGAACGGATTATGTTTGCTTGGATAATTAGGTAGTCTAAGATTGGCAATTTTGTCTGTTCCTTGAGTTTGTGCACTTTGTTACTTTTTGGCGTTGCGTTACAGCGCGTTTGCATAATGCCAGAATTATCTTCCCGAATGTCTGATAGTTGCAGTTTGACAAACAAACCTCCATTCACAAAAAAAACATTACAAACAATCAAAGCTCATAGTCGAGATGGCTCTTTTGATTTTCAAACCGGGTCTAATCTAAAGAAGGATTGCTGGTATAAGATGACATCTTTTACACTGGATTTATCTCATCTCGAACCTTTGTCCAGTGATTGAAAGCTGATTTCCTTGCACACATCAAGTTTCTTTACAACTTGCATTTGCCAATACTCTGCGGGCCCTAGACTAACTGCCGACAATGTCTAATCGAGTATCTGCGGTTACCCAGCTGTACGATAGCGCTATTTTTGCCTGGGGTTGAACCACTAGTATCTATTTTGGACCACTCGAAGTCTGGCCTCACCTATTTGAACGTCAAGTGCACTTTAGTTTATGTCTGAGATTTGTAAACGACCCTCTCTGTCATTTTATACGACTCTTTGTACATCCTGAATACTCATATGGAAAATCAAGTGCCTCTAGATCAACTCGACAAACCTGTGGTTTATTCCTACATAATCTCAGCGATCCCAAGTTGCAGTATCTTACCTTTATGAATTGTGAATTTTGCTTTCGTCACGCCAAATGTCTCACCGTCTATATTTCATAAGGCCCGAAAAGTAAGAGCTTTCATCAACTTTCATGGCTTTATTAAAAATTGACCCAGAGACTTCAGACCTGATTCTGTCGCTTTGCAATCTCGATTGCGAGCCCTGAGTTCCTGTTGTTCGCTCTTCTGGATCTTGGTCAGGTTTTCTTCCACGGCAGTGAAATCTTTCAACCTTCCTAGACTTCAGACCTGGCTCAATCGTCTACTCATCTCGATCCTAACTCTGTGAGAGACTGACTTTGCTCTCTTGGAGTTTCTTGGAATTTTCTCTCACGACGTCAGGATCTTTCGACCTCCATAGCTTTTCTAAAGAATTGAGGTTTCAGTCGCCTTGCAATCTCAATTGCGAGCCCTGAGTCCATGTTGTTCGCTCTTCTTGGTCAGTTTTTCTTTTCTCGCGGCAGTCAAAATTTTCAATCTCCATGACTATATTAGAACTTGATCCAGACACTTCAAACCTGGCTCAATTATCCCTGAATATCATTATCAACCAGGTGATAAACTGGCATTGCTCTCTTATATCTTGTTGAAATTTATTTTCAAGACATCAATGTCTTTCAGCGTCCATAATTTGATGAAAACTTGATCTTGAGATTTGAGACCTAGTTAAATCATCTTGTCATTTCATTTACAACGTGGTGATTGACTGGCCTTACTCTCTTAACTTTTTGAAATTTGTTCTCAAGACGTCAAGACCCTTTACTCTCCGTAATTTTATAAAATTTTGACTTGGAGACTCGAGACCTCTTTCAGTCGCCTTGTAACCTCAATCGAAAGCCCTGAGTCCATGTTGTTCACTCTTCTGGATCTTGGTCAGTTTTTCTTTTTTTCGCGACAGCGAAATCTTCCAACCACCATGAATTTATCAGAAATTGACCTAGAGACTTCAGACCTGGCTCAATCGTCTCTACATATAAATGTCAACCTGGTGATATGCTCTCTTGTAACTTGTCGAAATTGACTTCCACATCTGCGGAATCTTTCAACCTCCATAACTTTACATAAACCTGACTTAGAGATCTGAAACCTAGTCCAATCGTCGTCATCTCATGTACAGCCCATAAATCCAAATTTTAATCTTTTGGGATTTGTTAAAGTCTGCTCTTTTTTTTTCGCTTTTGAACGTATTTCTTTGCCGTCTTTTTGGTGCTTTTGCGAGTGAATTTCTTATTGACTTGTTTTATTTATTATCGTCACTATTTAGTATTTACTGTTAGAATATCGGGATTAGGGTTCAAGCACCACCACCACCACTTTTATATCAATAGTGTGCGGTGGAGGGTGCTTTTCTCTCCTTACCGTTATTCTCGTTATCGTTACTTGATGTACTGTTTGGCTCTACGAGCCGAGCTAACAGTCTGCTCATATACAGATTGTTACCGTTAGCCTTTCCCCTAGTTCATCGTACTTAAAACATTTACTACATATCATCAAGATTTGCTAGTATTTACAGTATTCGTATTGGTATACACCAAGAGCGCAATACATATAAGTAATTATTAATGGTCTACAAGAGAAAACTATGGATTCTATCGTCAAAAGTAAAGTTAATTTTATCATCTCTCACTGTCTTCTGCTTCACCTCCACGTAATAACAGCTCTTTAATATCTTTCAAGCCATCCTGAAACAATTTCAGCAGCTTGTTTCCGTCCAACAAGTCATTAGACCCAAAGCCTTCGCTGGTATCAGGCTCCATAGCCCACTTTTTTTCTTCAGCTGACGTCGCCACTATGACCGAGTTCAAAAACCGTGGATGTAACAACAGGTGGTCGAAATAACTATCAAGTTCTGCTGTGGATGGCACAAAACTGAGCTCCAACAATGAAGGAGATGGGTGAAACTTGTAGACAAGGTCGATGAGAAGTATCAGTTGTGAAGTTTCCGTAACGACCTCCAACGTAAGGTCCGAAGGATTACGCCAGGCGGTCAACGCGAACTTGACTTGTTCGGAAAAAAAGTCAAGCACAAAAAGAATATCAAACACAATTCTAGACCCTAGTTTCCGCAGAAGCGTAATTACAATGGGCAAAATCCCTTCGACCCAGAGAGAATACAGTCTGTAATGCGTTGCGGGGCGGATTCCTCCCGTATGTATGCCCTGCGAAATTGGGCTCTCTACCAGCACGTTGAGCATACCGATGCTCACCAAATGATCGGCAATGGTATCAATGTCAAGCCATTGCAGCAAATAGGTAAGTGTCAACTTGCAGAACTCATCCTCGCGATCAACAATGTTTTGAGCATACGAGTATAAACTCAGCACAGACCTAGCACACTCACTTTCTGTCATTAATGCTGTTACAGCAGGGTAGATGGCTGATACTCCCGGGATAGCAAGACACATTCGAAGTGTAGCGATAATAAGTACCATATCATTGGCTGCATCTGACGATTGCTCTTCGACCGTCGCGTGCACGGCAGCCTCTATGCCATTGATAATGACAAATTTAAAAATGCTTTTCAAGATCTGCTCAAGCTGGGAATTTAAAGTCGCTGGATGATCTTTAAAGTTGTCGAGAGAGATTATAATTGCACGTAGTAGGTACCTGTAGCATTTGCCAGCAATTTCTATATTACCAGAGGTCGAAACAGATCTCAAGAATCCAAAGTCATCACCAACTAGTAGGCTGACCATATGAGCTAGCGAATGCACATCCGCTGGCGCAAGCTTTAAATTAGCAAGACGGTTTTTGATGAAAAAATTGAGCTGTACTCGTTGTGCTACTGCTTGACGCAAAATTGGAATAGAATAGTCCTCGTTTAGAATACAGTCAGTGCTGATATTAGACACTTTACCAAGATTTGCCAATAACTTTTTGTTGTTTGTCTGGGAGGCCAAGGTCACCAGCGACGTATTTACAGTACACCAAGCTTTTACCAGAGCCAGCTGGGAATGAATCCAGGAGTGATTCAAGTTCGCGTTGATGACCTCTTTTCTATACCCCGTCCAGGCATCTTGCTCGCCCAGAACGCGATCTAGCATGTCTAGATCATATTTGTAGGACGGCCCATATGTCAGGGGGTGAGAGCGTGAAAACCGCTCGATTCCTCCTAGAGTAGGCCACTTGACTTGGAAGTTACGTGCAAGGTTTCCGTGAAGCGACGACCTGAATCCTTTGACTGTCAAAAAAACTGCTGAAATCTTGACAAGGTTGTCATTTCTCTCAAGAAAGTCTAAAATGTTTTGAACTGTTTTACCATCCTTCGGTTTAAACAGCTGAATAGCAAGGATAAGTAGCGCCTTTTCGGTGATGGAGTTTTGAAACGACCGCTCCAGGCTTTCATCTCGCTCTTTAGATTCGTAATTTTCCTCAACAATGGAAATGAGCGTATCAGTAACTTCCCTTGGGACAGTCAAAGTTCCGAGCTTCCAGTTGCTGTAAGATGTAGCCATGGAGTCCAGAAGGTTCAATAAGAGGTCCTGAGGTAAATCTTTCCGTGCCGACGAAACCTTATTCTCAATGACTTGTAAAAGCGAAGTTGTGTCTGGGTCGATTCCTGATCTTTTTCGTGCTTCTCTGCCTGTCAGCAATAAAATGCTCAAACCTTCTTGTTGAGATTCGATTATAGCTGCAAAACACGTAGCAATTTTGCTAATAGTGAGCTCGTCTTCAAGGTCATTTTCAAGAGAGCCCGTGAGATTTGAAATAAACATGGGTGCGTGCATGCCTAGATGAGCAAGTAAAGAAGGCTGCTTTGTGTTGGGCCATGTCGCTTTTACAATAGCGATAAAGACATCCACAACAACACTCCGCAGGTTAGAGTACCTCGTGTAAAGAAGAGCCAAATGCGGAGCAAGCACGTATAGATTTTTCTCAAACTCTGACGGAGGTAAACCGAGCGCTTGTCGAGCGCGAACAATTCCACCTGAGAATTTAAGAGCAGCATACATCCAGTCACTTTCATCTGTTGTCAGCGGATTTTCACTGTCCAGACTAACAGGTGACCAAGAAGCAGACTCGATATTTCCAAGTAATGGTTGAAGGGTGTGCATAACCACTTTAGAAGCGGAAAGGAATCGAACAGCAAGAAGCTCCACGGAAGCAGCAAGCACGAAAGTTACTTTATCATCTGGTTTTTCATTTTCATCAATGTCGAAAGAATCACTTAGAATCTGTGAAAATATACCGACGCATTCCGTAGCAATTTGAACCTTCTGGCGAGAGTTTGCGTAAGCCCAAAATGCGAAGCCTTCAAATAAAGTAATGACGTGGGAAACCAGCTTAACCATTATCTGGCTTTGTATTTTAGTCGACACCTGTGTAGTCAAGGCGCCACGCACAACAGCTTCAACCTGATGCTTTACTAAGTTTAGTATGCTTAGAGTAAAGTCATATCTGGCGTTGACCATTTCAGTCGATCCCAATATGACAGTCATGAGCGCCTCCTGGCCATTGCGGTCTAGTAATGTGCTTCGGCCCAAATAACTCCATACTCTTTGAGGGTAAAGACAACTAAGAGTCGACGTAAAATCAACGCATGCCTTTGCTAGTTCAGTATTACAAAGGTATGCGGCTTCCTCGAGAATTCTGAAAACCAGCTCCACAACGTCGCATGTGACAAGTTCTTCGCTACAAGCTCTCAAAAGAGCATTCACGTCTTCGCCTTCTAAATTTAAAAGCGTATTGTTGATTAGGTTCACAATCTGCACACTTTCATTGGGATAATCCTTCGAAAGTGAGTACTGCTCAAGAATCCGGCACAAAAAACTCCATCCATTGAAGTCAAATTGCCAGATCGCGAAGCGTTTATTGTCAATGGTGAAGGCTTGGCCCTTGGTGCCTACACTCAGGACTAGCTTACTATCATGTCTGTGACCACTGCCATTACCCATGGAGGGAAGCAAAGTGATCTGAGAGGTGAGTTGCACCTCGTCTGCGCCATTGATCACTTGGTAGTTGCTGGCTGCACGCGGGAGCTCTAGCATGATAGTATTCATGTTTGAAATGGTCTCAAAAGTGGCGCTTCCAAGGCACTGTGCGAGTAGCAAAAAAGACCCAAGTCTCACAGGGAAACGAAGAGAGATCTGCGAAAATAGTTTATCTTCATATGGGTCAAGGAAAGCGCTCTCGGCCAGTAGTGGGTATGCACTCACAACCCGATGAAAGAGGGACACAAAGCTCTCGTTGAATGAAACATGCGGCAGTATTGCTACCAGGTAACCTTTGTATATGGTCATGTAAAAAGTAGAATTAGAGAGAAGTGATACAGTGCCGGTCAATATAGAGATCGGACTCAATTGGCTGGCGGTTTTAGCAATATTTTGAGCAACTTGGCCCAAAAGGTCAGCTCGAGATATGTCATTAATCCCTCTTATCTGATTGTGATGGGTTGCAAGAGCAACGTCGAGGAAACTGCTGAGGTCGTCTGAGTCAGTAAGAGACAAGCGGCCCGAAATGGTGTATAGAATGGATGCCCAGCCGAATGCTATGGGTGAAGAATCTGGTTTTGTACTGAGCAAGGCTATTACAACTTTGTGGATCTTAATGATTGTAGGAGCGTCCAAGATATAGGCCCCTGGGGGTATGTTGGCTAAGTCCTGGTCGAAATCCAAAAACCCAATGGTGGCTGTCAAACAAAGAGCCTGTATATATTTCTGAAGGTTTGGCTCGCGATCCATAAGAGGGGAAGATGGCAATGAGAAGTAATTTGTTTCATCGATGGCGTCCATCCAGTTGGAAATGAGGGTAGAAGCTGTTGGGATCACAGTAACAAGCGATGTGGTCAGAAGATTTAGAAGGTCTACTTGGAACAGTAGGCACTATAATGTTAGCAAAGCCTGGGAAGATTGTGGATATACTTACTTCTTTAGCAAACAATGCCGATAAGTCCACGTCGTCATCTGTTAAAAAGATTGGGTTGGCAAAATTCTTCACAATGCGACTTATTAAGCCTGTCCACAATTCGGGATCGGCTAGAATCTCCGTCGAGTATTCATGGACAAGTGTTTTGAATGTGTCATCGTCCTCGTCTCTAGGTTCACACCTAATTTTGAATAGCAGCTCAACAATCCTAACAATGTATCTCTGTTCCCCCAAATACAATCGCGCATGATGTAACAGGCGCTTGTTATTGCTGAGAGTGCCTCTGAGATGGCCATGGAGGACAATGCGTAACGCTTCCGTGGAGTCAATACTGAGCAACTGGGCCAATGCTTTGCGGTCGTCATTTATTTTCTCGCGTTCCCAGCCCTTGCTATCAGCATCGATTTTAGGGGCTTCTACTGGGGGAGAGACTATGATCTCATAGCATTGGCGTAGGCGGGGTAGGTAGTGCAAAAGATATTTGTCGAGAGACTTTGCTAAGAGTTTTGAGCCGCCATTTTTGAGCGCGTAGTACGCAGTTTCATGTGACCTAATAGAAGTTAGTAAAGGGAAGTTTATGGATATCAATGAAGGCCTTACCATAGGGACGCGTTTGGTTGCTGAATCATAACGAGTTGTGATTGCTTGAGGTTTATTGAGCAATGTGAATCAGTAGTAATCAATGAACCGCAAAGAAAAGAAAAAAGACTACAGAGCTTGCAATGCTCCGAGTAATAATAATGAGATTGTCTCCGTTGATGCTGCTGCTTCCAGTAGACAATGTCAAGTAAATCCGATTGATGCCAATATTGGGGTCGTAGTAGCGCGTTGCATGGACATGGTTTTAAAAGTTTTCCGTGCTGAAATATACGCAAGGAATATCACCATACTGTCCCATGGGTTCGAACAGGCTAATTGCAATCCCAAAAAGAGTTTCGGTTTTCACTTTTGACTCTAATGATTAATATGGGCGGACCCTGTATTTACTCAGTCTTTTGACGGTATCGGCAGACTACTGCTATGTGTGTTTGAATCATTTTCTGATATTCTACTAATTAACTATTCAACCTCTTTTTACTTGAAGGCCTGAGTGCCTAGATATGTTGGCAGTATCAGGGTAGCGTTATTAAGGGTATCTGTAACAGTGCCCAGGAATATCGAGTCCTACATTATTAAAATAATGCTGAGATCATGTCTGCGGTTGACTGCCGGTCGTTATGACACTGCAAAAGCTGAAGAATCCCCTCCATCCTGCGACTTTTATATCTATTAGATACCCACATTGCTCTATTACTGTTCAGTTGGTTCTCACAACTCAATCATGGAGCGAGTTATCACTCCTAATTTGCTTTAGTCTTATCGAACTACCGGTAGGTGGAAATTTTGAGACCAAATATATGTAAAGGAAGGACTCGTTAGCAAGTTCTCTGAGTCTGAGCTCCAGCAATGAAGTGAAAGTGAAAAGAAAGCGAATCCCAAACCAGAAGATTTCGAGCGGCCGCTAGCCCCAACCCTTGAAACCTATAGATCGACCAATAACGTGTAAAGCCGTAACGTAGGAAAGCAGTGAGCTTCTAGAGTAGTCTACTGACTCTACTCTGAGACTCTGAGCAACGGTTATGACGCTGATTCAATAGGAGTAACTCTGAATTGGTAGCAGTGACACAAAATTTGACAACGGTGTCGCTCATGTTAATTATCATAGCTATGTCGACTGTTTTTAAGCGATAGGTCCATTGATAATCAGCAACTAACTGATAGGTGGCAGAATCATGGTTGATGAGCAGGGATGTTGAATAGCAAGTTAACTTGATAATTAGTGATGGCCACAGCGCTGGTTTATGAGTATGGCCCGACCGTTGAAGAACAGCAAAACTTTGAACGACTGCCGTGCGCAGATTGCAGATTGAACCTCAGCACTCATGACTCAATACCAGCTACTTATTAATTCATTGCCCTCGCTGGCTCTCAAGCAGCAGAATTTCGATTAACATCGCCAATATTTTAGCGGCGATAAGAGGGGCATTCTGTAAGGTCATTTAAACTTCTCGAGGAATAGTTGACAACTTGTAAAATTTGAATTATGGCACTGGCAGTAGGGCATATGGTTAAAGAGAAGTAGAAGCAGACTGAATGTCCGAGTTTAGGATAACAGCTACCGGCAGGCCTCGTGTATTAAACGGCCCAATGTTGACGATCTGCTACAAGAACTAATAATCCATAGAGAGAGGTTCAGATCACAGAGTAGTAATGATAGACTGGTCTAAGGAATTATTCAGGTGAAAAGTAAAGCAATTGTTAACATTGGTGGTCTTGGGATTTTCCTCGATGTTGGCGGATTGTGAAACTTCAGTTTCAATGGGTTGATGATCCGTTGATCAGTTGTTATATCCAAGGATACAACTGTTTGGTTGTTATTGATAGAAGACAGTAGATTTAGATTTGAGAGGGAAATGTGCGATGGCTTAGATAGAAGGTAGAGTGAGGTAGATCGCTACATAGATAAAGATGATTCCTTAGAGAGTTATCTCACCCTCCCTCTCTATCACATATCTACTGTAGATGATTATACGACTGGAATTTCGAGTAAATGAAACTCAGTTCTAAGTATGGTAAGAGGACTTCGATCGATATCAAATCCTCGGCTTCTCAGCCAAAAGTTATCAGTGAGAAGATTGATCGAAATCAACTCTCGACTGAAACTCTTTAAGCAATCAAGTTAATTTGCAACCCTCCCTGGATATTTACCGGTAGGACAAAGTGACATAATAAGTTCTATAAACTTAATACGTAATAAAAGGATTCAATATATTGCACTTATACTTATTCTTCTGAGGGCCCGGTGGTTAATATTTCTTTCATAACCACACATTTCTTTTTTTCTAATTGAACTTTATACTCATTTCATTAATAATAATAATAAAAGGATTTGTATTTCTTTTTCAAATAAAAAATCACAACGGTGTTACAGCTGCTAATATAGAATTCAAGAATTTAAAGTATACGTATAGTATGTAGATTCTTAACATTGATCTCTAATAATTGGCCGTTAAACTAGACGGCTTATAGCTAATCGTCAAGCTTGCGATGTATACATCACGACAAATGTTGCATTAGCTGGGTTTGAATTTACAGAACCGGCCAGACTAGCTAGCAGAACTCTTGCGGAGTCGACTAGATTTTACATTTAAGCCCCAATTGTCGACCCTTTGGATTAATTTCTTTTTATTATTATTACAGCCCACACGTATGAAGAGCCCATGGGGCCCATGGTATAGACCTACCGTTTTTGTTGATGCGCTAATTACGTATATACAGTAGACTCTATCTCTGACCGCTCAACGTTGTAAAGTCTTGGCATCTCATCAGAACAGTTAGACTACAAGTTGCGTACCGTGGACCTGATAGCTAGATTGGACTGGTCACCCCTCTCTACGTAGAGACTACGTAGTCTACCGGTAGGTCCGGTACAGTATGTTCATTAAAAAAGGAATGAAAGACGCGAACTGCAACATTGCTTTCCATAGCTGGTGGCAAGTCAATACTTTGGTGCGAGCCGATCGAATCTCGTCATGTATGGTGTAAAATCGGAGAAGGAATGCAAAAAATAACGTGTAAGACAGTTTTCAACCTAGGTATATATCTATATATATTTATATACGGTATACATATAAAATTGAATTAGAATTCAAACAGCTTTTAGGTGCGCGCTATATATTAGTTAAAAAACATTTGAAGGGTTATAATAGTCTATGAGGGTACATTAAAAATGCATAGGCAGAATAGAAGAACACAATGGGATGTAGCGTCAAACCCAACCCTGATACACTCCATACGAGCCCATAGTGGAGTCCATACCGGTACGTAGTAGACTACCGACTGGTACTCTCTTTACACACTAAGAGACTTAGACTAGTCTACGTAGTAAGAGCTCGCGATGTATACGTAGTAACAACAATTCATAAATTACTGTATAAGCAGATAACAATACAAGTAATAATACATGTGCACGGCCGGCCGTTACGCGCATGTGTGTGCCACAGTACTACACGTACTTTTCGGTACTGAGTTACTACGTAGTACGTAGAGCTCGAGTATCGAGAATCTCAAAATACGATAGATTTCTACCTGATAATAGTTATCTAGCTAGCTACGATTAAGAACACATGACTACCGATAAGCTAAAATATCTCTGATTGGTCCATTCAAGAAATCAAGCTAGCTCAAAACTCTGATAACTTAAAGCACAAACGTGGTCAAATGAGCCCGGAGAAGGTCCTAATTGGGCTAACCCTGCGAGCGTTACAACGGTTATAGCGTAGTACGTAATGGCCGGGTGATGTTGCTGTTATGGGTGATTCACCGTGAACGTACCTTAAGCCCCATGTGATGAGGCATAATAAAGGTTTATAGTCTTTTTTTAAGTTCCTGGAATACGCGTGGTCGCTTAAAAGGTTCAATTTTAAAGGGCTTTTTATTTTGTATAGACGGTACGCGTACTGTACAAAATTTGGCCTCATGACCTCATATGCATATATATGTGATTAGACTAATTGAAAGCTTTGAGTCAGATTGTAGACTCCCAGTCACCCATATATCAGAGTCCCTAGCTGGAGTCCCCAGCGCTAGATCTCGGCTAAACTAGACAATCAAAAGAAAATTACATGATGTTGTTTCAAAATTTGACCTTTCTAATTAATACTTCTGCAGTAGCTATATCAATTAGACTAATATGTGCGGTGGGACCTCTAGGTTGACCGTTAGCACTAGCTGACAATTGTGATACTACAGAGCAGCTGCTGTACAGCCTTGATATCGACGTACTGTAAATTAGCTACAGTAGTTTAGTCTAGACTACCATTGAACTGCAGTCAATTAGACCATGGTCTAGACGTCGCCCTTATATCGGTATTTCAACTGGTTTTATTTTTGGAACGTTGCAAGATATCGTGCACGTTAGCTAGATGTATACCGGTGTTACTGACGTTTCAATTCGATTGAAGAGTGGGATCGAAGCGGTCTATACGTAATAATTACCGTACAGTACTTTACTAGTACAGTAGTACAGTACGTATAGTTTAACGGTAGATATCGCGATGACAACTTCTGAACAGAAGTACTATCAAAGCCCTGCGTGATAACATCCTCGAACTCATCAATTGAATTCATCAATTCCCGGTGTCAATAACGTTCTATGATGAAATGTTACAATCAAGCCTTTGTTGTAAAGTTTGTATTATTCCAAGGTAAGCCGCGGGCCATGAGCGAACGCGGTAGTGAACGGTTGTGAAAGGTCACAAAGTCCGACAACAAACGGAAGCTAGGTGAATTGAGTTTGGCTTGTTTTTTTAAATTTTGTTGACATCATCGCCGGACACGGACCTTACAACTTGTTTAAAGCCATATTGCGGCTTGTCCACCACCACAACCACCATATGATCATCACACAAATTTATATTGTAGGGTTATAGACGAGTCACTCGCCTACCAGACTACCACGTTCTTGACTGACAACATACACCCACGCGTGGCACAATATCATTATATTAGCATGTACTGCAGTTTTCTAAGTACAGTACGTACGTAGTAATTAGCTAGCTAGTGTTGTTTGTACGTACAAGTTCAAACTCGCTTGCACTAGCTTATCTTACAATCAGAACACTTTTTATTGGCCCATATTGACACGGGTTCTAACGTCTAATTGATTATCTAATGCAGGTTTTAACGATGGTTTCTAGGGTAACGCATGGAGACGACGCTGAACTGGTGAGGTGAGGTGCCGAGGGGGTATCGTTAGAACGTACTGTATGTGCTACTAGTGCTAGTACGGTACACTGGGTCCCTGACTGAGAGTCGACTGAGAATTAACATTGAATATTCGCCAACTCTACAGCTGGTCGAGAGAAAATATCTAGATTGATTAAACTGTGGGCTTGTCTGCATAGTATTTCTCCGTTGAGTCGTTGAGTCGTTGAGTCGTTGAGTCGTTGAGTCGTGATCAATTGTACTAAGTTTTGTAGGGTTGTAAGCTGTACTTTTTACAACGATGGAGATATTATCAATCCACTCGCAAAAGGGGAACAAAAACCAAAAAAACATCAAAAAAATCAAAAAAATCAAAAAATCAAAAACGAAAAGGCCCATTACGTCGGGTAATACCCTAACCTTCCACTGACACACGTTAGAATTTGGTGACTGACCCTCAGCCTCTCCCGCAAAAAGTAATTAACAAAGCTCGTACGAATGTAATAAATAAAGGCCTATCCCCCTGCTCATGTTCCTCCACTTCTCATGAGCTCAAACTTATAAGAAATAAACCCATACTCAATCTCAATCTCAATCTTTTGAAAACATACAATTTACATTCCCGGTAGACCAACAACTATGCGCCAACGAATCGACCCCATTGACAAGCTTAAAATCTGCACCTTCGTTGCAGTAAACTCTCCCACCACTCGCGAGGTCCAAGATTATACCTACAAAATCATGGGCCGTCGACTCCAACAATCCACCATCTCGACCATTCTGCGTGTAAACAGCATGCAAATACAGCAAGCAGGAGGTCGTGGTCGGCGAGTCACCCGCAGCATCGAAGTCAACCCACAAGACCAAACCATGTCGACAATCGCCAACATTCCAATTTCCCTGCTGAGCATGCTTTCACCTGAGCGATCGCGAAATCGAGTAAGCAAAAATGTTGCCCTTGAAGTTCGCATGCTCGAGGAGATATACCACATCATATCGAGTGGTCAGCACACCATCACAATCCCATCTCTGCAGAGTTCAATCATATATCTATGCAAAAATGGGGACTTTAAGCTGCCTGCAAAGGTTCCAAAATTTCTGCGAGACCTCAGCGAGAAATACTTTCTGGCCCAGAAGGTGTTCATGTTTCTTCGTGCTGAAGTCACCTACACAGAGATGATTGGGAGTTTGAAGGTAGTTTATCCCAGTCTGCAATTCGCAACAACAAATCCAGAGCAGCCTTCTAGTGTTCAGGACACGAATGTGAGTGTTGACCCTTTGGCGCTATGCGACAATACTGATCCGATTGCATTACAAGTACAGGATGTCTTTGAATATGAAGTTGCTCAACAGAATCTACCTGAGCTAGACAAATTTTTCAGTGGTCAAGATGTGGAACTATGTCAAGACGCATGGTCTGCCGATTTATTTACGTCCTTTGACTTTGTGCCTCAGAACTACTTCTCTGATCTAGACGCCTTCTCTGGCCAAACCCCCCTCTGTTGGAATGACTTTGACCCGAACATGGATATGGATATATTTCCTTCAGAAGACGGGAGTTGCTAAGCTCAACATTTCTTCATATTACTTCTGGTTGATCTCTTAATGCTGGTTCTTTTTTTGGTTTAATCGGTTTTTATAATGCTTCATGTTTTTTTTTTTTTTTTTTTGTATATTTACTTCTGGTTAATGGGTTACGACGGTATTGTGTATTTTATGTTTTTATACTATTTCATCATTTTATATAAATAACAGCGTAGTGAACTCATTGTCCTATCTAGTTACTGCTCAAGTGTTTCAATCATGTCTTTAATCACATTGCCCTGCTCCCAGTACTCGCCTTCTCCAAAGTTTTGCAAACCTTCTAAAAACGAGCTGTAAAGATTCCCGCTTGGGCAAAGTTCCTCCACCTCGTTAACCGAAGCATCTCGCATCTTGACAAAGTATTGGAATGTTACGTCTGCCCCGTTCAAAGTTTTGGACAACCGTTCCAGCAGGTGAAACAACCCTTCGCCAGTTTTATCCTTTTTGAGCATGGATGCAAACGAGCTAAACCGGTTCGCTGCCAACCCGTCCTTGTATGTAACCATCAAGCACATGTTCAGATAGTACTCAACCGTCACCCCACAGTAGTTTGGAAACCGCTCAAGCAAACTGGTCACTATGTTGGTGCTCATCTCAATCATCGTACTCAACGGGAAAAACATGCTATCAAGGTTCAGTTCGTTCGTCGGGTCTGCCAACCTCAGAATGCAGATAATGGAAAAGAACCCAAAGTAAAGGTTGGCGCGGTGTGGTAGAATCTGCGGCGATCGCGAGCTGCCCAGTACTTCTGAAATATCTATATGACTAGGTAGGGAATCCTGCCATGAGCTTAATGCATCAGCAGTATCTTGATATAGTTTAACCTGGGCGTTCCGAGGAGTCGAAAAAAAGGTCACTTTGTTTATTTGGCTGATTAACCTGTTGCCAATTCCGTTCAGAATGTAGAACTTGTTGAAATATGACAGCACTCGCAAAGGTTCAGGAAAATACTGCGTTGACGGATTCTGTGACTTGATCAAAAAGTCGGGTTTCCACACTTCCCACTCCTCGCGGGTCTCGGGCTCACTAAAGTTAAAATAGTCCTCAATACGGATCTGTGGCGGTCGCCCGAGCCGGCCACTAAGAATTGTATCAATTATACAACAACACTTCCACGTACGAAGTGAATACACGGAAGAGTCTGGGTGGCACGTGTTGAGACCAAGATCCATGGCCATTCTCACTGCAAAGCCAACCACCATCCAAGCGTTACTCCAGTACCCCTCAGACCAGAAATACAGCGCTTGAACAAGGAACGCTTGCACGCCCTGCATCGTGTGCTTTGACTCCAAAGTGGCAATAACCAAATCGTGTATAGCTCGGATAGTGTATGGTTGCACGCTTTGCTTGGTGCCGGGAGGTGGTACTGGCATTTGCGCATACGACATGAACACGCAAGACCAGAACAGCGTCGTATGGCTGTTTTTCTCAAGGTCCTCATGCACCGAAGCCGATATACGGTACATTTCATGCTTATTGAGCATGGGGAACATTGGGTGCGTAAATGTAAAGTATATGTTAAGGGTGTCGGCAATGCTGTGTGGAAGCAAATGTTTCTTCCATTCAGCAACATTAAGTGTCGAAAGGGAAAGTTTCAGACGTTGGAACGAGGATAGAAACAGGATGTCGAACCCAGAGCTTACTCCGAGGCTTGTGATTTGGTTGGTGTCTACATCTTCCACGGGTTGCTGGTCCGAGGAGAGAATGCTTGCTTTGGCAGAGGGGTCGTTGGCAAAAAGCCTGTAGTCTTTGCTTTCTGTTTTTTTTATTGAGCTTTGAATCATTGTAAGATCCAGGTCGTTAATGCCTAGAATTTCCAGGAGGGATGTTCGTTGAAGAATCTCCTTGTAATTTGACGTTTCGCCAACATCGGTTTCAGCAGCATCCGAAAGTTTCGCTGCGGCAGTCATTAGAAGTCTTTCCACTACATGCGTGCTATCCATTTCGAGAACAAGCCCGAGGAGATCAGTTAGTTTGTCGGATGCGCGCTCCAGTTTCTGAAGATACCCCGTGGGGATGCCTCTTTTTTTCTTCGGGCTAGTATAGGAGCATTTAAGTTTGCTGGTAATACACGATGTGCAAGGGAGTTGGGCGTCGCATTTGGCCTTTTTGAGTCTGCACTGATCGCACGCTTGTCTGTTACGTCGTTTGCGAACTCTTGAGGGCTCAGGCGCGATGCTAGCTGGAGGAGATGGAGATGGAGACGACATATTGCAGGCCAATAGCTGTAGATTCTCGATATCCATGGTAGATGGCGCTTTAATATTTTGAAAACGGAAATATCCCCACAAATAAATGGACCAGTTACCCTTCTTTCAATATTATTTCTCGCGAGTTTCTCCGGAAAACGCATTTATGAAATTTACACGCATTTTTAATAAATGTCGTTTCCTTTGTACAGGACTAATAAAAAAAAAAAAATTGTACAGCTGCACACCGGCTTTTGCAATTTGACTCTTCTTCGATCTTAATATTTCTCTGGCAATTGTTCTCTAGAAAATAAATAATATAATAAACATAAATTAGATCAGAGAATAAATTATAAATCCTCGCATGTACTCAGCAATGTTAACATAGTAAGCTTACGCTCCTACTTGGCCAGCTTGGGCAGCCTTCTTCGCCTCGCGACCCTTCCACCATCTGATGAACGCTATGCTCACAAAACTGAAAAAAAAGTTAATCACAACCCACACAGTAAACACTGCAAAGTTTATTGCCATGTGAGACTTCGTGTTGAATAGCACCGTTCGAATGGCTTGCTGCGCATTGTGTACAGGCAAAACCAATCCAATCTTGTAAATGCCTGGCGACAGTTCGAGAGGTGAGAAAGAGGTGGCAGCGTTAATGGCAACCCAGAAAATAAGCCAGTATCCCATGGCCGGCATGAAGACCACCATAATGGAGCTTACCATATTTTCACTTGCACCGCCTAGTGCCCACATGGCCATAAAGTTGATCATCCAATAGACAACAAACCCACCGCGTCCGTACTTGGCAGAAAAGTCCTGACCAAATCCAAGGGAGACTAAAGAAAATGCAAGGGATAAAATGAACATGGCGCACATGTTGAGAAAGGGTCGGTGAAGCATGGCTTGAAGAAACTTGACTCTGGTCAGAACCGACATGTGGATACCTGCAAAATGTGGAATTTCAAAGAACGACACGATAATAAGGTAGATAAGGCCAGTAACAAGAATTGCCGGGACAATATCTCCATGGTAATTAGTGACGGGAACAAAGGTGAAAGTGACTGGCTCCGCTAGCAAGCCAGGCGCATTTGAAGCCAATCGAGAAATATTACTAGCGGAAAGTGTTGAGGAAATGTTGTGCACCCACTCTGTAGCAAACTTTTTCGACCAGATGGAGCTCATGTTGTTAATGGCGGGGAACATGTAATTATAGGTAACTGTTTCCATGCGAGCGGGGTTGTAGACGAACTGGACGAGGTAAGAGGAGTCGATAGACTCACCATTTGCAACGGCATCAGTCAGAACCTGAGTGGCATTAGGAGCGATGGCGATAGCAGCCCAGGCCTGTTCATCGTGAATATCATGAAAAACGGTATCGATACTGCCTTTGTAGTCACTGGACTTAATTATTTCATAACCGAGGTTAGTGGGAATTCCAACATAAGGCTGAATAAAATCAACAAGGGAAGGCCCAACTATGTCCTGGTCAAAATCGAGAACCCAAACTTTGATATTGTGCAGTCTCCTCGAGCGGTGATGCATAGAACCCCAGAAGATAGAGAGAATAGCCATGACTAGGGTGATGAGCAGAAGAAGGAGAAGTACTGACTTCTTGAGGATCTGGATGTGAATGGGGAAAATGCTGGGATGGAAGACGCCTACCAGTGGAGGAGGAGCCTTTGCATCTCTGGTATCATGGAACTCCTTCTCGTAGACAGCGGCATCCTGGTCTGGGGCTTGGTCTATTTTCTTATTTTCCATGTTGTCTGAGTTGTAGACAAATCCACGAGATGAACTGGATTCTGAAGAGTTGTCTGAAGGAAGCATTATATGATGAGGGAGAGAGCAACTGAGATTAAAATTGGCTTGAAAAAAAAGATTGAAAAGGTAGACCAAGAGAGTTTAAATATATATTCAGTAGAGGATTTAATGTTTGTCTGAATGGAATTTACAATATTGGGTTTGCTTAAAGTATATATATGGGTTTCGAAACAGCCGTTTGTAATCTGATATTGTTCGGGACTATCGGGATATGACTCGGACTCGGAGCATTTGTGATCAATAGAACTTATAATATCGGGACATTCCATAGCGCATACGCGGGACAGAATTAACTGAAGCTAGCTACCCGTTCTCCTAGAGCGCCGAGATATCTCTCAATCCCTTTTTTGATTTGTAAGAGTTGCATATATTAGGGATTGGTCCGCGGCCTTGAGTTTCTTGAAATTATGCCCAATAATAAAAGGATTTATAAGCGGAATATAATTATGGATTACAAATAAGGATTACTGTACACACCAAAAACGTCAAAGTAAGATCTGCCGAAGCGTACCGGTAGACGGCGTTAGTAGTCTAGTACAATAGTGACAAGTCTACTCTGACTCCACTGGCTAAAGCTAATCTCTGTTGCCCGCTTAAATCCACCTTTCAAACGCTCCAACACCCAATAAGGCAATATACACATTTACTAAATCCATTTATTATTAAATTTATAAAAGGAGTTAAATTTATAGAACTTATTATGTCACTTTTGTCCTTTGCACTAGTTTTATAAACTATAGGCCAATATCGCATGTCGGCGAACACGGTGACCGGCGTTTTCAAATGCCGTGTATTTATATGACTTATCATAACAACAACAACATTGTTAGTAATTAGTATTGTCCGACTTCACGGCTGCCTATACCAGAACTTCGTCACGGCTCAATAACGAGGACCCTGAAAGGCTGAAAAACACAATTAAAGCTCATTATATATGCCATGCTCTCATTAATTATCCATTGCAATTGCAATTGCAAAATATATAAGTTACAAAGCAAACAATGCTTTGCAAGAAACATGAATCCTCAAAAGACACTGCCTTCACTCGTAGATGGGTCATACTTTCCTTCCTGGGCACCGTCTTGTTCCTGGGCGTCCCCATGTGGTACTCTACGACCACTATTCACAGAGCCCCTCTTGAGCACGACCAACTCAGTGATCATTATGCCCTCCGTAAAGCAATGGCTTTAATCCCCATCTTCTTGGACACAAGTAACCCCCGGCAGCGGGCATCTCCCTTGTTTATTCGAAACACACAGTTCATAATTAACCAGAAAATTCATGATATGAGGGATCGCAACTCTCCAAACTGGTACTTGACCTTACGGGAAGGCTGCGTACCAGGCTATTATTGTGCCAAAATAAAGGTCCAAGACCACAAGGGACCAGGATCATGCCAAGTCTCGGCTACATCCAGAGATTTAGACATCTCGCTGTCTCCAGTTATCGATATAAACAATGCTCCTAATCATCCCGTCGAAGTTGCAAACCACTTGCTCGACCTTTTTGCCCACGAACTATCGTTCTTCAATAATCGAGACGCCAATTCTGGTTTTGCTCCTGTGAACTACGCACCTCAACTGCATCTGACATTTTCACTGCTCGCCCAGGACGGCTCGACCGTCTCTTGGGACATTGCAGAAGCGCTTGAAACATACTTTGAACCTCTCCAAAAGGAGCTTGCGAGAGTCGTCAAGTTTACCATAGACACACAAGTCCAATTCTACTCGCCCTTATCTACCGTTCCCCTTGCGCACAACGGTACCGACTATTACACCCTGTCGCATGGAGATCTTTCAACTTTTGTCAACTTTGCAGACTGGAGTCTATCCAGCATCCACCCATATCCCACTGTAAATTTCATTTTGTACGTGCCTAGCAAGGAGTACTCGCCCTTGTTTATTCAAAACTCTTCCTCTAACTCCTTTTTTATTCCTCAATGGGGGGGTGTTGCAATCTTCAACCCGAAAAGCACTAACGGAATTATTCGCAATCACATACAGCCTGCTGACCTTGCACCAGCTCTTGATATCTTTGCGGCCCAGCTCCTCACGTACTTGGGAACCCCTCCTAGTACTCCAAACAGCAACAGTCCCTTATTCCGTATAGACGGTCTGGCTCGCATGTCCGCGTACCATGCCTTGCATACAGCCTCAGACTCCCTCAAAAGTCTCTACCGAGTCTCACAGTCTTTACCAGGCATTGCCATTCCAAATTCAGTGCTACTGAGCGTCAACAACGCTCTGGGGGCAATATCAGTATCTGCGGTGTCACTGCGGACCGCTAACTGGGACTTAGCAGTTCATAGTGCGGGGGTAGCTGTGAAATATGCTCAAAAGGCATTCTTTGAGAAAGAAATGATGATGGTTCAGCAGAGAGGTGGTGGGTTTCCACAACAGCATGAAGTTGCCGTTTACCTTCCGTTGTTGGGACCTGTTACTTTAGTCGTGCTAATGGGCTTGGTCAGAGTAATTAAAGAGTTTAGAATAAAATGATAAATAGGCTCTACTAATGTTCTAACGCTTCTTTTTATTGTTCTTCGTTCCTTTCTCTTTAACCTCCATCCAGTGTGGCCGGACTCCCCGTTTTGTCAACGCGTCCTGGACAGCCTTAATCTGCGGTCCTTGAACTAACACCTCCATTTTGTCCGACCCTTCTCGGACCGGATTAACCGCCGTAGACCCTGCACACGACTTGCGTAACTCTTCAGCCAACGAAACCGGGTCGATATGGAACGGTTCCACATTTGTTACCTTGGTCACGACCTTGTTGCCGCCTCTCCGCTCAGTTTCAATCAAAATCATGGGGACCTGGCCCTTTACTGGCTTGAAACTTTTGAGCAGTGCTGCAGCAGTTTCGTCCTTTAGCGTGGAATCTTCAGGGTCGTAAATGACATGGTAAGCTGTACAGTTGCCTTGGAGTTTAGCTACCAGCTTGTCCCGCCCAATGCTACGCAGCGCGGGGTTGAGAGCCCCTTCCTTAGGCAAGTTGAGCGCGGGCGCCATGAGATCGTCAGCAACAATGTTTTTTCGGTTCGACTTGTCCACCAGTTTCTTGTCGTTAATGTAATTCACCAAAATGGTCTTGAGCATGTCGTTATCGTAATATTGCGCTGCTGACCCTGGATCTGCTTCTTGAAAAAACCGTTGCGCGGCTGCATGCGGTTTCCACAAGTCAATGGATGTTAGTTTGGTGCCTTGTGAGCCATTGGCTGCTGCAAGTCTGCTCTTCTTCTTGACTTTGAAAACCACAAAATCTTTAACTCGAGAGTTTTCGCGACCTGCAATTTTCTGAATCACAACGTCATCGGCCCGATCTTTGACCTTGACCAGCCCTTCTTTCTCCATCGCCTTAAAAAACTTGGCCGCTTTTTTCCACGATGTTTTCTTCATCTGCAGATAAGGCGAGTCGAACGGCAGATTAGGCAAAATGTAATTGGCCACAAAATTAGACGCCGTAATGGGGACCTCAATGGGCTCATCGAGGGCTATACGGAGTGTTTGCAAAAGTCCAGCCTGAAAGGCTTCATCAACCTCATCCGTAGTAAACTCAGGCTCTTCTTCTTCCAAGGGCTCTGGCACCGCTGTCTCCTTTAGTTCTTGTAAAGAAAATTCCTCTAGTGCCTCCGTGATGGGGGTAGAAGTGGCATCAGACGTAGCCTCAGGAATAGCCTCACCAGCTGTAGTAGCCTCGCCAACTGTAGTAGCCTCAGTCACATAAGGCACAGTCAGGTCGAATTCTAAAGGAGGTTTCAACTCGGACTTATACTTATCACACAGTGTATCCCCAATTACATGTACCATTTGAACTGCTTTGCCTTTAATGTTTCTGTCAAGATTTCCAAGAGGCGTGAGCGCTATGCCGACTCCAATAGGAACCGTGGGTCTTGCCAGAAGACCAGCGGCAACCACCTGACCTTGTGAGATCCGTGGGTACGGAGGAAAACATCCAGGTATCATGAGATCAGCGCCACCCTGTAAAACTTCGAGGACTTGGCCTGGGGTAAGAATGATCTGTGCGAGGTATGGGCACTTCCACATTGTAAAAATTGTAGGAATCAAATGTGTTTCGTTTAGTCTAATCCAGAGGGGTTTTCCATTCAGATCCGTGTATAGAATGGCCTTCATTCCATTGTGAAGCATGGCTCTGGCATGGCGAAGTTCTTTGGGAGCAAGGTCTAGTTTCGCCTCGGGTGAAAGCCTTGTGTCATCTAATCCAAAATCTTTGCAAATGCTTTGAAGCATCTGACGCCGAGCCGAGCTCTTAAGGTTTGAGTACGGTTTGACCTAAAGCCCATTAGCAAGCGAATTCCTATGAAGAATATCAAAATTCAAGCATACCTGGGGCTTGTGCTTAAACATTGTTGATCGATGGTGGGAAGAATTGAAAAAAAAAAAATTGAAAAATAAGAAATAAATAAGAAAAACGATTTGGGAGCCCTCACGCATCACTGAGCCACATACATCTATGTCAGAATCAGAAGAAGAAGAAGAGCTTACAGACTTCTCGAACATCACTGCGGGCTCAATCAGTGGGCCCGTAGACCCGAACTTTGTGTTCTGGTGCCCGACGATGGATATGGTCATGTTCACACCCGCCACAGATGATGGAGGGCTCATTGTATACAGACTTTCCGGTCAAGTTGTATGGTCAATAACTCCACGAAAAGCTAAGCTTCAACCTGTAAAGGCTGCCTGGCGCGATGATGGTATGTGCTAATTGTGTATGTAAGAAAGATTGCGTTCTAATTCTGCTTAGGCCGGTCATTTGCGTTGATATCGAAGGATGGGTCATGCCGCGTTTACAACATCAACAATGGAAAGCTCATGTACAATGTTCACTTCCCAAGGGATGATCGCAGCTGGACGGCTGTGGCCTGGGGCCAGCTCACATTTTCTGAGGAAATGCTCAAATCACAGCCATTCAAAGGCATTGTCAAGTTAGACGCGATGAAACACCTACCCAAACTACCATTGCTTCAAGGTCAAACTCCTGAGTAAGTAGAAACGTGTAACCAGGTCCAGAGGCTAACATGGCAGATCAAACGTATTTATACAACGCCCAGTCCTAGATGACCTTATTCACAGCAGCCAGAAAGACCCTCAGTCGTTCTCAATGAGCATGATCTTCACAGGGTCTAATCAAGGCAAGGTATCGCTGAGTCTCTTTGGTGCACTTAATTTGGGTGAAATCCAGATATCGCCGCCCTCTGAGATACTCTCCATAAGCTCAGTGAAAAACCAAACACGACATATGCTGCTTTCTCGAGACAACACAAGTTTATACCTTGTGCCCCTCTCTGTTGACTTTATTCAAAGATACGGGCTATACTTGATTGATGTCACAACTAATCCCGTCAAAATACTAGCTATCTTAGAATATATGAAGGATACTTTGACGGTTGTCCAGACCGAAATGAAAGCCATGTCTGCGGCCAATCGAGAGTTCCTTACATCACTTAGCGGTGCAATAGAGCTTGAGCAAAACACTGGCCATGAGAACTCAAAATTCCCAGCCTACAAGCCAACAGAAAAGCCCAAAATTGAACAAACTGCATTAAGAGCCGAATCAGCCCTCCTCGACTCTCTCCTGAATGGCATACCAAACCACGCAATTGAATATTGGCTCAAGGACATCTTGAAAGAAAAAGGAATCAAGAAATGGCGGAAAATCTGTTTCAGTGCATATGATAACGTACGTAAAGTGCTATTCGAAAATCTCTTGCCTGCCTGTGAGCGAATACTTATTCTACTGATTGAACTTCGCGGGCTCTCAAAATGGGGAGAACGGGGTGGTCCTCTGGGACTTGATCAGGACTTGATTGAGGTATGCGTCGGCCAGGCAGTTTCCATGTCAGAAATGGCAAACAATTTAATGTGGAGCCTCAACACCCAGCTGCAGCTGTTTAGGTACTTTTCCATTTGGATTGAAATTCTTTTTGAGGAGGTCACAGAAATCCCTTTGAAAGATCCTTCACAAGATAGCCAGGGCCCGAAGTACACCATCTCGAGTAAGGTTGTTGAGTACATTACAAAGCACATCGGTGCCTCAATGAACCTTCCTCAGGAGCTGGATATAGAACAGCCTTCTGCTAGCTTGTCATTAAAGTACGATAGCTTAGCAGAGGCCTGCCATAACTTTCTTGACAAGGTAAAAAGCAAGATGCTAGAGCATGTGTATTCTACTGATGCTTTACGGCTCATAGAAAGCACAGACGCGCATGTCGAGATCCATCTGGCAGAGACGACAAATGAAAATGCCTACTGCTATATAGCAATTTGTGAGGCCAACCAGCTAGAAGTCCTTTTTGCACGCTTCAAGCTAAGCGGAACTGATCCAATATCCGCTGTTGAAATGTCGCGAGTAGACGTCAGCGCAGGGCCAGGCTACTCTCGAATGCAAAAGATTCAATTTATCGATGATCAAGATGTGGTTGTTCTACTCTCTACGGAAGATGCTGAAAAGCCACGCAATATGCTTATGTCACTGTCGTATTCTGAGTTACTATACACAGTGGTTCCATATGAGTCGGGAAAGTCACTTGCTGTCCTCGGAAAAGACGCTGCTAAGGTTCCGTTAGAGCTCAAAAAATCTCGTGAGTTTGGGGAAGAGTT
The DNA here is from genome assembly GCA_030563985.1 of Geotrichum restrictum. Classification (NCBI taxonomy): domain Eukaryota; kingdom Fungi; phylum Ascomycota; class Dipodascomycetes; order Dipodascales; family Dipodascaceae; genus Geotrichum; species Geotrichum restrictum. The sequence goes on along the minus strand of JAJMKT010000080.1, from coordinate 20,095 downwards.
TGTTCCAGAACAGGTTTCGATCAACCAGCATCGTCATGTAGGATGCTTGCTTGAAAAAGACCACCAGCAGTTCATACTTTTCGACAACAACGAAGATGATTACAACGAGGAAGATGAAGATGATAAAGAAAATGAGTAGCTTATATTACAAGAGTAGATGTTTTAATTCTGGTGGAATCAGGTAATGTGGCAACGAGTTTTCCATCTACAGAATAGTTGACAGTGTAAGCCTTTTCCAAAAGATCCATTATTCTGCGTCGATAGAATCTCAGATTGTGGCGTGGATATTTTATCTGGAACTCAGTCTGTCCAGAGACTGCACGCGTCAGGTCCTTACTTGCGAGCATGTATTCTAAATAATCCATGGCCGAGTCGTCGATTGGTCTCTTCATAATTCTTAAAACCTGTGCCATCCGTCGAGATATAATGTTGCGCTCACGGGCTGCTGGCAACTTTTCCCCCGTAATAGTGCCCTCTCGCCGGGGATCAAACGTAATTTTTGTGTCGTTGTAACCCAGTGATAACTGCGAGGGTCCTGATTTGAGAGCCCTAATTAATTGAAAGTAGAACTCATCGCTTGTCTTGGATCTCGAAGTGTACTCTTCAAATGTAGATATGTCAACGGGTGCACGAAGCTTGCGGACCTGAACAGCGGGTGTTAAAGGCAACCGGTTTGTTCTCAAAACCCGCCTCAAAGGTCCTTCTTCTACATTAAACCGCGCAAAAACCAAATCAAAAACAGCATTGACAGCTTTTACGTCCGTCCCCTTAGCTGCGGTTTGTAATGCAGCGAGACCATCGTCTGCATTTCGGAGCAGGATGCGAATATGGTCTTGCGAGGTCGTGCACCGATGTGCAGCAAACGACTCCCACACATGAGCTCGCAGAAAATAGCGGCACAAAGGATCCATCTGCCTACTCGCAGCGCGGTGAAGGTGTCGATACACGGACAGTACGCGGGCCTGTGAGTCGGGCGCAACGTAATTAGGAATGCATAGGCGGACAACAGCCGTTCGAGTGTGGAGGATGGTGTTGTCGGGTAGCCGGTTAAAATAGCGGCGAGCCGTTAGTATAGCTTTCAGGTTTTCTGTCAAGGCATGACGCTGTAGAGATTGAACCATGATCTCGATTCTCTAGCTAAGCTATACCCGGTAGGCGAGATGGTTGAAATTTCAAGAGGTTAAGGGTTGATATTTTTATTGTACTGTGGTATATTTAAATGTTACTTAGACCTTAAGACTTGGAGCTTAACTTAAAGCTTCTGTGCTCCTGGCCCGACACGAACGAGCTGTTTCTTGTTAATGTCCTTCGTCTCGACTGTTCCGGTCATAGCCATGACATATTTCAACTCATCCCTAAGAATCCGAACAATCTGTTCCACACCTTCCGTTCCATTGTACTGAAGTCCGTACAGGACTGGACGGCCAATCCACACAAAATCAGCGCCTAATGCAAGGGCTTTGAAAACATCTCCTCCTCGACGGATTCCTCCATCGACATGTACAGGGACGCGGCCTCGAGCTGCAGCCACAACTTCGGGAAGAGAGTCGATAGTTGCGACAGTCGAGTCGAGCTGTCTTCCGCCATGGTTGGACACCCAGATTCCGTCGACTCCGGCTGCAATGGCAGCCTCTGTATCCTCAGCTGTAGCAACTCCCTTAACCCAAATCTCTAGTTTAGTGATTGAGCGTAGCCAGGGAATAGTCTCTTCCCAATTGATGGAAGGATCGATAGAATTTGTGGGTTCTTTTATTTCATCAGTGACCTCTCCTTCGATATCCTTCCTTGTAAGAGATTGAGGAGACATGAGGAGATCAATTTTGCCAGAATCAGGAAAGTTTCCAAGCTTCAAATGCGCAGGAAGCTTGAACTCGTTGTACTCATCTGCAAATCTCTTACCGAGCATGGGTGTATCAACAGTAAGAGCAAGAGCCTTATATCCAGCAGCCTCAGCACGGTGCACCAACGCCTTTGTCGTCTCTTTATTTTTGAACACATAGAGCTGCATAAAAACAACACTGTCGCCGCCCGCTGCTTTGACGTCCTCGAGAGACCTGTTGGAGTAGGTGGACAAGCCCATGGGTACGTTTCTACCAAGTGCTGCTTTTGCTGTGGCTACTTCACCCTCATCAGTAGCCATTTGATGTAGGGCAGTTGGAGCAATGCCAATAGGTACCGAGTAGTGCTTGCCAAAGAGAGCTTTCCTTGGTTTGGTGTTCAATTTAGAGACGTTTCTCATGACCCTCGTGCGGAACCTGTAGTTGTCATAGGCGGTTTTGTTTTCAGCGACTGTGATCATTTCGTTTGCGCCAGACTGCCAGTAGTCCCTTGCGATTTTGTGCGCAAAGGGCATGGCAGCCTTTTCAATGTCAGATACAGAGAGAGCAACTTTAGGCTTACTTTCCATGGTGAATAGTGGTTGGTTGTGTTTATTGAAAGAAATAAGGCTTCTCGGAGGCTTTTATACTTGTTGTGCTTGCTGCTACAGCTGCAGTACAATACTCGTGCATGCACAGAATTGTACCGGCTAACTGCTGCAATGACGAGATAAATACTCATTAAAGACTTTGAAATTCTTATTGGACTTAAATACGGCATATGTGGGGAAATGTATGAGTTTTGTGGGGGTCATTCTCCAATTCTCAAGTTTACGGCCCGTGGAAATACGTAACAACTCACTTGCAGTTAGCACTTAGAACCTAATACTTAACACTTAATATTTGACACTTAGAATATATAGGGCAAGGGTTTACACTCTACGCAATTACTGGGTTCTCTTTCCACCGTTCACTTAAGCTCGTAGCCCACAACTCAAGGCCGCATTCACATTTATTACCACACATGACAAAGCGAAAGAACACGGAAGAAGGCACTTCAAAGAAATCCAAAAAGGCCAATGAAGCTTCTGCTCATCGCGAAGACTCACTTGCTGCCTCAACTCCCGGCCCTTACAAAAATCAGCCTGCTGGTGCCCCAGCAGCCAACAACGAGGATGGCGACGGCGAGGCTGATGATGACGACGAAGACGACGACGGTGAAGAGTTTGGAGGCGTAACGTCCCAGGATCCTAATACAAGTAGCGAAACACAGGACCGTGAGCGCCTGCGGCTTCTCCTGGCCAACTTCAGTGAAGATCAAATGTCGCGTTACGAAGCGTTTCGACGTGCCAACTTGAACAGGACAGGAATTAAGAAACTTGCAAATGCCGTGTTGAACCAGAGTATCACAGGAAATGTGGCAGTTACGCTATCGGGACTGGCTAAGGTATTCGTGGGCGAGCTTGTGGAGAAGGCAAGAGAGGTGGAAAGACAAATGGATAGAGAGTTTTTAGAGCAGGCCGTGAAAAAGAGAAAGCTGGAAGATGGGACAGAGTTGCCCGTGGAGGAAGGTGCTGAAGAAAGACAGCCGCCACTGTTAGCCATAAGACCGGAACATATGCGTGAGGCCTGGCGGTTGTATCGCAAAGAAATGGGCACGGTACCTAACGCTCACTGGAGAAGGCAAGGTGGTGAAGGTGACGGTCGTTTCTTTCGCTGATTGGGTTATATTATTTATTTGAACAATGCATTAATTGCCTTTAATCTAAAGTAAAAGGTAAAATTGAAGCCTCAACTACAACTGTTTCACTTAAAAATGTTAGACTACAGTACGTATTCATAATTGAAAATGAAAATTAATGGAATTGCAGCAAATATTATGTGACTAAGTTACATGTTCTTGGCAAACTTCTTGTACCAAGGAGCTGGTTTAGAATCAGGCATAGCCTCCTGTCCCTCAAGCGTGACCGTCCCGGTTTCTTCAGGGTCACCGCAGTCTAGGTCTAGTCTCCTACCCTCAGTAAGATCAATCTCATCAATTCTGAGGTATCTCGTCTTGAATATCCACTTGTAACCAAAATAGAAGACGACAAACAGCGGTAGTAAAATGTATCCCGCAACAAAGTCAGCGGCACTCCAAGGGCTGAAGCATGTCCAACCCTGTACAAATGCAAGGAATACATTGGCAATGAGGCCAAACCACATGTTGTATGGATACAGCATGGACTCAAAAGGAAGATCCTTGCCAGTGTAGCCCTGAGAGTGCCAGGCCTTACGGAAGCGGATGTGAATGAAAGAGATGGAGCCCCAGACAATGAAGGTGGAAACTCCAGAGAGTGAAACAATGTAACCGTAAGCTTTGGCTGCTCCGCTGCTGAGATTCATCAAGCAAATGCATCCAAAGGCATTGGTGAAAAGAACCGCATATACGGGGACACCGCGGGAGTTGGTCCAACCAAGGAAACGGGGAGCAGTGCCATCCTGAGCCATGAACAGCATTGAACGTGATCCAATGTAGATAGCTGAGTTACAGGCCGAAAGACAAATGACAACAATAAAAGCGTTGACAAGGTGAGCACCACCTTCCCAGCCAGCACGCTGGATGGCAATTGTGACGGGAGATCGCAGGACACGAGCATCAGATCCGAGAAGACCGGCATCATTGTAAGGTACGCAAAGACCAAAGAAAAAAGCACAACCCATGAAAATAACAATGATACGGAAAAACACTTGGCGAACGGCTGTGGGTACGGCCTTGGCAGGGTTTTTGGTCTCTGTGGCTGCAATAGCTACGGACTCAACACCGGCGTAATAAGTAGAGCAGTAAACAAAGACGCTTGCAACACCACGGAAGCCGTTTGCAAAAGCGCCAGGATTGTGCCAGTACTGGAATCCAAAGGCTTCACGGCCTTTGACACCACCAGCAGAATAAATGATGGCAAAGAAAAAGTAAGCAAACAGACCAATAATCTTGATTAGAGCAAGCCAGAATTCGGCTTCACCAAAAGATTCAACGCCAAGCATTTGAAAAGAACCAAAAAGAACCCAGAGAATCAAAAACCAGCCCCATAAAGGAACTGTATCAGACCAGTAAGATAAGACAGAACCAAGAACGTTGTATTCATTTGCGAGAACGGTGACCCAGATAATAAAATAATTCCAGCCCATGGCAAACGCAAAGGCTTTGTCAACAAACCGTTCACCTTGCTTAATGAAGGCACCGCCAGTGGGATAAAGGGTAGTAATTTCTCCGATAGATTGTGTAACGGAAAATGCAATCATTCCAACAATTCCGAATCCAATGATAAGAGCAGCAGGCCCACCTTTAGCAAGAGCACCGCCTGTACCAACCATAAGACCAGGACCAATGATACCCGCAAGAGCCATCATAGTCAAGTGCCTGTTTTTTAAGGCACGCTTAACACCGGATTTGGGATCATATTGGCTGCGATCGTTGTCGACTTTTTCAGCTACAGATGTTTGTTCTTCAACAACACCCTGAATTTTAGACATTGTATGAGGTAGAATATGAAATAGGAGAGAGATGATTATTTTGAAAAAAACAAGGGCATTTCTCTGATAGATATACTCCTCAATATAGGGTAGGTAGACTACAAAATTGGCGGACAGCGCTTAAAATAAATCTGGTCTTCAGAGAACGGTCCATCAATCTCTTGGCTTTTTTTTTTTTAGTGAAACGATATCGCAGACGCAGATGACTGGGATTCACAAAATCTTACAGCACAAGAGCAAGTATGGGGGATACGAGATTATGCAGATATCGCGTATCAAAATTTGTGGCGAAATGTTTTGATATCTCTGGTTGTTGAGTCTAAGATGAAGGAAAAAATAGGCTATCATATAAGGTGATGATTAAACATCAAAATAGGGTTCAAACTGACAATTTTTAAAGTGTTAACTTTGCCATACTGTATATATCGGGACTAAAGCATTTTTGTAACCCAACTGAACACAATTGAACACAGCAGAGCCCAACCTGTTGGCTAGGCTAGTCTAACGGCTGAAAGGAATAATTCATATGGAATGGTGCGACAATGACCAGGGACTTGAAAATTTGTGTCAAATGACAGTCTGTGGACCCCTTCAACGTGTACTCATGCGATGGGTTGCTGCTGTCGTTAAAATAAGCTGAGCGCCATACGAAATACAGTAAATTCCTATGAAATTCTCTTACATTGTTATTAAGGAAAGCGCGGTTGAAGCTCAAAATGGAAGCATCCAACGCTTTTTTGCAAACGGTTCTAGCCTATCAGTAACACCATATAGAATGGAATAAAACTTTCAATCAGCCGCCCCTTCATCATCCGCCCCTAATAACTGGCCAAACAGAATTGAGCAAAGTTTGCTTCCTCTACACTTTTGTTATGGTCCAATACTTATTTATCCTGCGTGAGCCTTGGCTCGCCAGCAAAAGGGTTTGTTTATTTCATCGCCAAGAAAAGGTAACTGCAGGGCCAAGATGTCTACGATAACAAGTGAAAAAAAAGGCCTGTCTAAATCCTGTGGACTTGGCTTGGCAGGAAGTGGAGCTCCGACACGAATGAGCGCCAAAAGTAATTGCCGCTAACGTTCGGCGTAAATGTCAAAAAAATGCCAAAAAATGCCAAAAAAGTCGTAAATATCACAGATGTCAATGTCATAGGTGCCAAAGAGGGTTGAAGTTGGCAAAGCCCTCCAGCCGCTCTGTCGCCTATTTTGTAGCTTAATTGACACCTTATTTTTTCAATGCCTGCGAACGCAATGAGCGGCTATCCTCTTTGAGTAACCAGTGAAGAATGAATGTTTTTAATTAGACGTCTAATCATCTAAGGAAGAAAGGAACAAAATATTAGAACCAAGAAAGCAGTTATATGTCAACAATTTCAATTAAACAAGTGACTCCACGCATGTCACGCAATACACTTTTTCTGATCAAAAGTTGGAAGCCAGCCTCCTCCAAAAACCCTTTTTCACAGCAAGTTCATCGTCAAGACTGTCAGAATCAACGTCCTTCCGTCGACCACTATTCAGGTCGATATCACCCAACGCCAAGATCTTGGTCTTAAAAATCCACTTGTAGCCAAAATACAAGATAAAAAACAAAGGCAGCAAAATGTACGCATCCACAAAGTTGCCAGCATCAAACGGGCTCAGCGTGGTCCATCCTTGAACCAGTGCAAGGAAAACGTTGGCAACTAGCCCAAAATACGCGTTGTAAGGGTACAACCATGATTGGAATGGCAGATCTTCGGGAGAGTAGCCTTGGATTCTCCAAGCGGTGCGGAATCGAATATGGATGAACGAAATGCTTCCCCATACCAGAAACGTGGACACCCCAGATAAGTTGACAATGTATCCATATGCTGTACCAGCACCAGTGCTGATATTCATCAGACTCAGAGCGCCAAACAGATTGGTGAAAATAATGGCAAACACTGGTACTCCCCCTCTGGTCGTGTACCCGAGAAACTTAGGAGCTGTGCGGTCCTGGGCCATGAACAACACAGTACGTGACCCAATGTAAATACTACTGTTGACAGCCGACAAACAAGTTACCAAGATGAACGCGTTCACGAGGTGGACTCCTCCTTCCCATCCTGCATTTTGGATAGCCACAGTCATGGGACTGCGCAGAACTTTACTAGTTGTGCTTACAAGACCAGGAGCGTTACTAGGTGCAGTAATTCCAAAGAATAGCGCGGATCCCATGTAAATGAAAATGATTCGCCAGAAAACCTGTCGAATAGCATGAGGTACTGCTTGGGACGGGTTTTTGGTTTCAGTAGCCGCAACGGCAATCGACTCACAGCCAGCATAAAAGGTAGAACAGAAGACAAAGACACTAGCAACACCACGGAACCCGTTTGAGAAGGCACCAGGGTTGTGCCAATACTGAAAGCCAATCGCGTGTTTTTGGCCAATAAGACCGCCTGAGGCGTAAACAATTGAAAAGATAAAGTACGCGACAAGACCCAACAGCTTGAACAGTGCTAACCAGAACTCGGCTTCACCAAATGCCGTGACGCCCAAAAGCTGGAATCCCAAGAAGAAGAACCAAAATAGCAAAAAGTATCCCCATATGGGCACTTTGTCGCTCCAAAACGACAAAATGCTACTCAAAGTGTTGTACTCGTTTGCCAGTACAGCAATCCAAATGATGAAATAGTTCCACCCAACTACGAATGAGAACGCCTTATCGACGAATCGTTCACCCAGCTTGGTAAATGCTCCTCCTGTTGGGTAAAGGGTGGTGAGCTCACCAAGTGACTGCATAATGGAGAACGCAATAATACCAATGACGCCAAAGCCAATGAGTAGAGCAGCAGGTCCACCGGAGGCTAAAGCACCTCCAGCACCAACAAGCAGACCAGGTCCAATGATTCCTGCTAGAGCCATCATTGAGAGATGGCGGGTTTTAAGTCCACGTTTGATTCCAGTTTCAGGGTCGATGGCAGCATGATCGCCTTGCAAGCTCTGAGGTACACCATGTTCAATCCCAGAAGTGGATACGACTTCTAAGTCGATTTCAGATTGTTTTGACATGTTGAAATAGATGCTAGTACCGGCAGTGATAAACAAAGAAAAAAGAAGAGAAAGAAGAGAAAGAAGAGGAAATCGTCCTCTTTATGTCTATGCTTGAAGATCCATCCCTCATCGTGTACCGGGTAGTGTCTATTACCGAGTAAGCAGCCGTGCAATAAATGTATGGCGTACACTGAAAGGCCTCATTGAAACAAGCTTTTTATTATTGTTTGAAATACCCAAACGGGGAATATCAAGCACGCAATTCAGGGCTGTCATATTGAAATATTCAGGATTGGCCAGGCGCTACCGGTAGTCTACTAGTTGTACTGTACGTATATATGCGTAGTAGACACAAGCCACACCCGCTACAGCGGCTACTGTAACTCAGCTGCGCGTATAGAAAAAACGAGATTAAACTGCTTTCGAAGGCTCCGAAGCTGAGGGCTTATGTTCTGTACATGGCGAATAAACTGGCAGATCTCATGTTTCCGTTGCGATGGCTTCTCTACGCAACAGGAATAAGAAGCACAAGAAACGCAAGAAGCGCAAAAAATTAAAATACAAAAAAACGCTTTGTAGCCAATATTAGTATAACACTTGCCTTCTAATCAAGCTAAAAAAAAAAATGTGGGTTTAGATTGACATTGACGTGTACGGCAATTACAACGGCAATTGCAAAGAGTTTAAACCCTAATCCCAACTGTAATGACTTCCCAATTAAAAAGGTTTTTTTGTGCGTTTATTCCGTTGCCAATTCAGCTGACAGGCTACCAAATTTTAAGGCTCAACTGCAGTAGCTGTATTGGCTTCACATGTTCAACTAAGTTGAACTGACTGCTGAAGCATTCGAGCCCGGGCTTGTCAGATATGTGTCGAATACGAGCGAATAGTCAATAAAAATTAAGAGTTTAAATTAGGTAGGGTATGGGCAATCTAGGTAGAATAAATATATACAGTATATACTTGACAAAATCACGCTTTGCCCGGTCCAGAGCCAACAGCAGCAGCGGCAGCAGCCTTCTTTGCCTGACGACCTTTTAGAAACTTGATGGTAGCCATGGCTGGAAAACTCAACAGCCAGTTGACAACTACCCAAGCTATGAGGACTCCAAAATTCAAGCCCAATCGATTTCTAGTACCAAACAACACAGTGCGAATAGCCATTTGGGCATTGTTGACAGGCAAGGCCCAGCCGACACGAAACACTCCAGGACACAATTCAAGTGGAGAAATTCCTGTAGAAGAGTTGAGGACAACCCATGAAATGAGCCAGAATCCAGCCGATGGTGCATATATATTCATTATAATACCAACAACGTTTTCGCTGGCACCATTCAACGCCCACATGGACAAGAAATTAATCATCCAAAATATAGGAAACCCTCTGCGCCCGAAATGTACAGTAAAGTCTTGCTGAAACGCAAGAGAAACCATAGAAAATGCTAAGGACAGGATTAGAATCGAAAGCATGTTGAGCAAAGGCCGGTATACCATGTACTGGATAAAGGGGATTTTCCCTAGAAAAATCATCTGGATTTGCGCAAAGTTCGGGATCTGAAAAAATGAGACAATAATGAGGAAAATCAAACCGGTGGAAAGGATTGCTACTGAAACGTCACTGTTGACTGGGGCAACGTTGACTAGAGTAATAAGGACGGGGTTGAGCAATACGTTGGGGTTAGATGCAATTAGACCACCAATCTCAGCCGTAGTAAGGGAGTCTGTTAGGTTCTGAGCCCACTGACTCTTGAACTGAGTAGACCATGTATCATTGAGAACGCCAATCAAAGGAACAACAACTTCGTCAAGAACAGTGCCTTGTCTACCTTCTGAGTAGTAAAACTCTATCATATCAGAAGCCGTGTACCCCGATCCATTAACTGCAGTACGCAAATTGTCAGAAGTATTTGCTCTGATCACCAGCGCCCCCCACGCAACTTCATTAATGATATCGTCAAACACGTCGCTAACAGGCTTTCCATACTCCGCAGGGGTTACTGTCTGATATCCGAGGTTGGCGGGACTGGCAGCTGCTAACTCTTCTGTGAGCTGAACGAGCGACTTGCCGACGAATCCACCATCGTAATCAATTACAAATATATTCAGGTTGTGGACACGGTTTGTACGGCCGTACATGCTTCCCCAGTATATCGAAAGGATGGCGAGAATCAGGGCTGCCATGTATAGCAAAATGATCGTACTCTTGGTGATAACCTTCCAGTGAAGCTGTCTGACAGATCGGTGAAGAAGGTGGACCTGTTCGTGAAGGAATTTGCTAGCGCGTGATTGCTGACGCTGCAAGTCCTGGGCCGATTCATCTTCCCCATCTTCTCTGATGGATTCTGAGACTATAGAGTTGTCGAGCTCGTCGCCGTGAGGAGATTCCCCTGGATAGGCGAGGGGTGTAGATTTTGTCATACTGAGGTGGGGTGTCTACAGTATATTTCAATGTCTATATTTCAAAGTAGAGCAAGGAAAGAAAGCCAAGGAAAAAAAAAAAACCAGAGCAGGATCAGATATATACAAATACTGTACACTATATTTACTAGAAGTACTGCAGTAGAACGCGTGCCTTCTGACTCTTAAGCGTGAAATCAAACTCTTTTCAATGCAAATTCAAGGCCTGGCCAAAAGCATAAAAAATTGTTGAATTATCGTTGGCACTGGAAAAAGGATTTAAAAAGGTTGATGGCGCTATCGGAGCCGACATATTTCTCGTTATTTCCGAGACTACCTATCCCTCCCGAAATCTTCGGAGTGCCGGACCGACTTATATTTGACCAATTAAAAAACGCGATTCCGAATGTTTTTGTTTTCGTCTGGGACCAACTAGACTACTCTGCAAACACTCCCAGGTTCTCAAGAAACTCTGGAATTCCATTTCCTCTGTAATTGTGTTAGCAAACCTCAATCATCATCGCCGCCTTTACTACTTACCGTGAAAATGTATCAAGCCCAAGGCTGTCCTCTAGTCTAGTAGCCTCATCTGGTGACTGCTGGTAGTCGGATCCACTTTGATATGACAAATTTGGATTCTACCTTATTAGTAACTTGACAGCATGTCCAAAGGTAATATCTTACAAATCGATCGTCAGCAATACTGAAGGTGCTTGAAGGAGAATTGAACTGGAAAACACCATCGCTAAAGGCCCCAAGTTGATCCACTGCTAGATGCTGATGCTGATGTTGATGCTGTTGTTGCTGTTGCTGTTGTTGTTGCTGTTGCTGTTGTTGTTGCTGTTGAAGATGCTGCTGGGGACGGGTGGGTAGTGCCTGATAGCTGACAGCTTGCAATCCATTGTCCAATCCATACTTTTCCACGCGCTGCTCAAAGTATTCTCGACCTACAAACTTGCCTTGCCAGCTTTCACTCAGCTTTTGCATATATGAGTACAGGGCACCCGAAATATGAAATTCAGGGCCGCTACCTTCTACCAGCGCTGCTTGTATTTGATCTAGACTCTGTTCTAGGGCCACCCCAGCAAAATAAGAAAAAAACGGAGATGCTGTGCTGACGCTAAATGACGACGAGTAATTAGTAACAAGCTGGCATACCAGCATCGGACTCGAGTACTGCGGGAAGTATAAGTCCATCGGTGACTTTTCAAGCTGACTCGTAGATCGAAAAAGCTCGCAAACCGTTGAAAATGTAAGGTATAGATTGACGACTAATGGCACTAGCGGCGTGTTGAGTTTGGCAGAGATATTATTGAGGCTGCAGTGGTCGGCTAGGTTGCGAGCCCAGAGATGCAGCCGAGAAGCAAGGTCGTTATTAAACATGGCCTTATGAATGCGATCCAGCTCAGCGTAGCTAGTTTGATTGATATGACGAATATAACTATTAAGCAGACGTAGCAGTTTGAACAGACTGTTAAACACTGATATGCTTCTTGCTGGTTGTGCTGGCCAGTCTGCCTCAGAAAAGCCGGCGGCATTAGTAGACATTTCCGCGCCTGACCGGCTGTATGGTTTAATTAGATTCCACTCTTCCCAGCTGTCTTCACTCAGCGGCTCGACATCGAAATCGCTCTCACTAATATGAGGTACACGACCTAAACGCGCTGCAACCAGTGTCTCCACAACACAGCAAGCATACCATGTGCGACGACCAAATTCGTCAGAGTTCGAACTAGGTGAAAGTTGCGGTAAGCCCAAGTCGTAAGCTACTCGCACAGCAAGTCCAATGATATTCCAAGCATCACTCAAGAACCCCTTTCCTACAAGTAGTAACGACATGATAATCAAGCTCTGTACTGTCTCCACAGTGTGCTGAGACTCTCTTATGGGATTCACGAGATCTGCCGCCCATTCCAAAAACCTAGGGATTTCTGGTTTGCCGCTCACATTGTGCGCCATTGTCAGCACTGTGCATAGTAGCACGCCGTGGCTGCGGCTAGAGAACGGATCATTAGAGTAGGCAACGCGCATAAGAGATACCTTGTCCACCATTGGAAGCCAGCCATGCACAAACGAAAAGTAATGTTCAATCAAGTCTAGCATACGAGTCGTAGGAATAGTTTTCAGCCATTCAGATGCAATTACTGTAGAGTGATCCATTTGGATAATGGGACAAGAAAGCGTCATATTAGATTTGAAGCCCGCTGAGAGGCCGATATGGGTCTGACACTCGCCAATATGTATAGTAGAAGTCGTAGGTGCGGTGCTGGGCGGCGTAATAGAGGAGACTGAGCTTCCGATTGGCGATCCCTCTAGCGGCTGGGCTCTAGGATGTGCAAGTCGCGTTGAGGGCACTGGCGGTGGGGGAAGACGAGCAACCTCTTCTTCTTGCTGCTTCGGCTTGATATCAAATTCCAACGCAGCTGAGTATCCACAATTGCTTGCTTGATTGACTTGGGCTTTGATGCGTTGGCATACTGAGCTACTCTGCCATGCCTTTTCGTAAGTCTCCCGCGTAGGTTGCGAAGGGTCATCCTGATCCTTTGGCATTTCCACTAACTTATCCACGAGTAAGTTAAGTCCACTCTCTCCATCATTGATGTTTGTGACCAAAAAGAGACCGAAAAGTTGTTCATAGTGGTGTATACATTTCTCAAGCTGCTGAACATAACCTGCGGGCAACCCTCGCCGTCTCGACTCAGCGTAGGTACACTCCTGGCCCAAGGAAATACACGACCCACATACTGGCTCTTGCCCGTTGCACTTGGTCTTTCGCACCCTACACTGGAGACAAGCGCGGCTGATGCGACGGCGCTTTTTCGGGTTCATGTCGGGCTCGACTTGAACGACAGGAGTTTCAGATGAGCCTTGTGGTTTGGTCATTGAAAAGGCCTCGACTTATATGGTAAGTCGTATGTCGCAAAAGAAGAAGAGTTGAAACGAAACGGTAGTCGGGGTCTTAGTTTAAATTGATCAAATTCTGGGGTAGGCGAGCGTTCGTGTATGATCCTCGAAATTTATAAAAGGTAGCACTGCAATAAAAGATTACGGCAGAGACTTCATCCTCCCCACATTTTTATTAAGGACCACAACTATGTGATATAACTTGGCACTTATGACTTGGTACTTTTACGGACAGACCGTAAATACACACCACCACACATTTTCTTCTTCTTCTTCTTCGCTTCCAGCGCCAAAGCTTAAGCACTCTTACGACATGACATCCGGCGACGATAAGGTCAAATTGTCTACGACATCTCCTACTGAAAGTGTGCCGGTCGATGGCAGGTCTTCTACACCAAAATCCAAATTCAAACTGGACTGGACACTTTCCATGAAATCCCCACTAAACTACTCCAAGTCCTCCACAATCCTCATTATAGGCGCACGGGGCACCGGGAAATCTACGCTCGCTGTCGTCACCGCTATAAACCTACGCCGAAAGTTTATTGACATTATTGCTATGTTTGAGTCTACCTATGGAATGACTGCTGAGACTTTCACTTCCAAGCGCGGGATTCGCGAATACCGCAAATATGAGTTCCAGATATTACAGAAATCTCTCACTGAAAACCCCACCAACTGCGTTATATCCTGCTCGAGTCAAGTAGTTGAAGAGCCGAGCAGATCGTTTCTGTTTCAGCAGCTTTCGTTACATCCTATTATTCACATCACCCGAAGTGAAAAAGAAATCAAGGAAACCTTTTTACGACATCCAGATTGCGATAAGATCCTAGCTCAATCCAAAGCACGCCTACCATTCTACGGTCTCTGTTCTAACTTTCAATTTGCCAATCTCGGCGTCTTATTCCTAGACGAGTCCGACTATGCCAACAAGGTAAGCTTCAACAATATAATCTACGGCCCCAAACGCGAAGACCTTTCACGAAAACAGGTCGTCTCAACAGGCCTCAAAAAGTTGGAACAAAGCTTTTTGCATTTTCTCAAGTACATACTTGGCGATACCGTCAGTCCAGAATATTTTGCAGAACCCAAAATCTTGCGCCCATGGGTACCAGCGGAAGACAAAACCAACACATTTTCGAGATCAATGCTGCTTCCATTTTATGATTTGACCACAGCAGGAGTTGACTTTGACTCTTTAGCCGTTGGTATTGATGCTCTACAACTGAGAATCGATCTATTGGCATCATGGGCGCTGCGTAAAGGCTATGATCCGTTATTCTACGTCTCTACTCAAATATCGTTTGTCCGTTCAAAGACGACATTGCCAATTATTTATGACTTTTCGAAAAGCTTTTTTGATTTCGCCTATGTCCTGAGCCCACAAAGAGATTGGAAACACTTTTACACTGAGCTGTTATACCTTGGACTCCGGCTAAATGTAGAGTATTTGATTGTTTGGCGTGATTTAACTTCAGTATTGGATGCGTTAGTGAAACGCAAAAACCATACGAAAATGATAAGTGCACACTCGACTAACGGCTGGGACCCAGAACTCATCAAAAGGCTTCAACGACAGACATATTCTGACGGTTGTGACATTCTTATGATAACTAGTTACGCTGTGTCACTTACAGACAATTTTGATCTGACGGCGTACCTGAATTTTTTGACATCGGATCCTGTCCCCATTATTGCCTACAACTATGGTCCACTTGGCAAGACTTCTCGGTGTCTTGGTAAGTTGCTATCACCGGTTGAACATCCTGCGCTATTTGACATGCAAACCAGTTTTTACAAAGTTAGAGACAGTCCATGGACAGTGGAATTCAACAACAAATCCCGAAGCGACCTGCTAACGTTACAAGAGACCAACCAGGGCATTCATAGCTTGTTCTTTCTGCCCAAATTACAATATTACCACTTTGGACACTATGTACGCAATCGGCTGTCAAGTGTAGTTCACCAGGCTGCCTTTAAGGAACTCAATCTTCCGCACCGATACTCTGACGTTCAAGGTGATGACATTTCTCAACTTCAAGCGCTCTTTCAACAGTCAGATTTTGGCGGTGGTGCGGTATCCCAGCCTTTCAAGTGCCGCATTATGGACATTCTTGATTCTGTGTCGTTAGAAGCACGTTTGATAGGAGCAGTCAATACAATAAAGACCATCCGAAACCGAAAAACCATGCAGCCCATTTCGTTCCGAGGCGAAAATACTGACTGGTTGGGGGTCCACAATTGTGTTACCAAATATCTGAGCGCTAAGAATTCTATCAACTCCAAAACCCGTGTGGTAATTATTGGGGCGGGAGGAACGGCGCGCGCAGCTGTGTACTCACTTATCAGACTGGGTGTCAAAAAGTTTCATGTATATAACAGAACTCACTCGAATGCCGTACAGATGATTGAGCACTTTGAGTCCTTATTTTCCAGTACTCTGATGCCCATTTTACCTCTCGAGTTTCCTCGCACTGACATGGCTTCCTTAGCAGTCGACTCACTACGGTTTTATTCCAGTCACAAAAACGATGGCAAACGTTGCCGCGATCAAAGCGCAGAACCTTCGGGCCATAATAGTGACTTGGGCTCAAAGACCAGCAGCCTTGTGAATCTCAGTATAGCAGCGTCGGTATCGGAACGTGCGCCCGTCATAGTCAAAGAGCCCGACCACAAACGCCAGAAAATGAGCCCTAGTCCATCACTCAGTCAGTCACCGAAACGAGACTTTGGAACTCTGTCTTTTGAACAAGAGCCGGAGAAACAAGTACTTTCATTTGAAATTTTAAAGTCGCTCGATACCCCGTGGCCTGAAGATATGCTACACCCGACCATGATATTTTATTTAACGCCTATACAACATGTCCCCATACATGACAGTTGGTTTGGCAGTCCAACGGGAGGAATTGGCGTTTCTGTGAGTTACTTTTTTTTTTTTTTTTTTTTTTTTTATTATATTTGGAGCTAAAAATCCAATCGGTTACAAGAGACAAAAACTAACAAGATAATTTTTTAATAGGCACTTTACACGCCTCTAATTACACCATTTTTAGAGCAGGTCCGGGCAAAGCGTAAAGATGGCTGGGAAGCGGTAGATGGTGCTGAACTAATGGCGGAGCAATCGTTTGCGCATTTTGAGTTGTTGACGGGAAAACAGGCTCCAAGGAGTGCTATGGTCGAAGCTACGATGCGAGCACTACGAGCGCAAGATACTAATAATAATGCTGGAACATCAAAGTGACGTTTGTATAAATGATAGTTTAGAATCTAGATACATTAATATCACGATTAATATCACGATTAATATCACGATTAATATCATGATAAGTTCTCAAAAATGAATCATGAGCCTGTTTATTATTTTATTTTTATTTTTATGTGGAGAAACATGGATCAAACGCTCGAGGAATCGAGGGTCAAGGGTTTCCCCCAGACATTCTCGGTACAGGTCATAGCCGATACTTATGGGCTTGAATTCTTTGCCGCACAGCTTCGAGTATGCGAAGAATTTCATCATCCAAGGATAAGAACATATCCTCCAGAATATTTTATATATAAGACCCGAGCAATGTCAAGTTCTGTTTGATTTTCTTTCCTTTTCTTTAACTTTTTTCAACTTTTATCTCTCTTATCATTATCATCATCATCATCATCATCACAAACAATTCTGATGACTTCTCCTAATTTCGTCCTTGATGTCATAGTTGTTGGTGCAGGCCTAGGTGGTCTCGCTGCTGCCATTGGTCTGCAAAAAGCAGGTCATAAAGTAAAGCTTTTAGAGCAGGCTCCTAGCCTCGGTGAAGTTGGGGCTGGTATTCAGATCCCGCCAAACTCTGCCAACATTCTCAAAAAGCTGGGTGTTGGTGAAGTCTTGGAAAAATATTGCATGGAGCCCAATAATATCCACTGCCGAACATACAAAAAGAGCAAACTCATGGTGTCACAAGAATTGGTCCCCCATGTCCAAGAAGTATACGGAGGTCCTTACTGGCACGTCCACCGCGCAGACTTTCACAAGGCAATGGTTCAAGTGGCAGAAAAGTCGGGCGTCGAAATCATCCTCGGAGCCCATGTCAGTGAAGTCAACTTTGAAACCAATTCAGTTCTCTTAGGTGACGGGCGGTCCATTAGCGCTGATCTCATTATTGGAGCCGACGGACTCAAGTCTTGCACACGCACATCTCTCTCTGGAAACCCCAACATGTCCTACAACACCGGTGACCTGGCCTATCGCCTCATCATCAAGACAAGCAAGCTCAAGGGTATTCCCGAACTCGAGTTCCTGACTAAACCCGACCTCAACTTCTGGTTCGGCCCAAATATGCATGTCGTTACTTACCTCCTGCAAGGCGGCGAGTCCTGCAACGTTGTCATCTGCAGCCCCGATAACCTCCCCCCAGACATTAGCATTGCCCCAGTTGAAAAGCCCGAACTTCGAGAATTGTTCAAGGACTGGGACCCCATGTTCCAAACCCTCATTGGCACAATCGATTCCGTTGCCAAATGGAGACTGTGCAACTCCCGTGAAATGGATACCTGGGTTCACAAGACCGCAAACTTTACCCTGCTGGGTGACTCCGCCCATGCTACTTTGCCATACGTGGCTCAGGGCGCCGCTCAGGCTGTTGAGGACGCCGCCGTGCTGACCGAGATTATCAAGAAGCTTGAATCCAAAGACGAATTGCATGACGCTCTACTTGTCTATGAACAGATTAGAAAGCCTCGTGCATCCCGTGTCGTGGAGGCTTCGACATATTTGGGAGCCCATGTGTACCACTTGGTAGATGGACCTGAACAAGTTAAACGTGATGAGCAACTCCTTGCGCGTCCTATTGTGTCGAATCCATTTGCTTGGTCTGATCCTTATCTGAGAAAGTGGCTGTTTTCCTATGACGCTTACGCTGAAGCCGAAAAGGGCTGGGCCAATTTTAAAGCTGGAAAGCCCATTGAGAAGTACGATGTCACGGTCTAGATATATATTAATTTCTTGAACACATCTTGTTTATATCATAGTAACGTTTTAAAAGGAAATAGAAGATGAAGATGAAGATAAAAAAAAAAAAGAACCATATTACCCCATGTTACTAAAAACAAGCCAAATTACAAAGAAAAAAGAAAAAATAACATGGCTCTCTTGCAATATTGCAAATCCACGCGATTAAAAAAATAGAAATAAATAAGTATTGGCCTCCTGATCTCTCTCTCTCTCTACTCGGCTCCCCCAAACTGACGATCTGCTTCCGTGCAATGCCCGCCCCGTCCCGCATTGTCAATTGCAAAGCATACAAAAGCGGCATCAACAATAATGCTCAATGCTCCCTCCGTCGCACCTAAAACAAACCATCCAATGAACCCGGCAATTAAGCCAACCATGTATCCGTATAGTGAGCCTCCATTTGTGTAGCAAGCAGCGTGTACCCAAGCACCAAACCCTAGGCATAGTGCCGTGAGAGCCCGGGCCGCAGACAAGAGCATTTTAGCTAACCTGTACGCTGTCCAAGAATGCGTGTTGACAGTTACAGGGTTGTTATGTCCATGGTCAAGGTACCTCATATTGGAAATGGTTCTTGATGAATCGACCAGTGCTTGCGAATTAATGACAGCATTTGTCAACGCCAGAGGGTTGGTCAGCGTAATAACAGATGCGGGCGCAAAGCTATAAATGAAGATTTGAATCAATCCAACGGCGCGCGATGGCAGTACGTAAAGTGGAAGACGCACCAAAAGCCGCAAGAAAGACGAAAAGCATACTGTTCCAAAATGCGTACTCACTGAGTACTGGAAAGCAGCAGATGTAACGGCTGACGGCGAAGGCTGAGGAAACACATGCCGGTGAAAGTACCATTGCGAGACGACAGCTGACGTCGTGCCTCGCTGGATTCCTGAAATAACTCCCCACGACCACATGTACATGAAGATGTAAAAAGCTCCCAGTGCCCAAGACCGTGGATCTAAAACCCAACTAACGATTCCATGGTTGAGTACAGTATGACCACGCAAAAACACTCGCGTAAACATTCCCAACCATACCCAAGTAGCAATTAAAAAAAGACCCACTGACGCGCAGTTGAATAGCATTAACGGCGTGTTGTCGCTCAGGATGGAACAAGCCAGTTTGATGATTCCCAAGCTTCGGTTTAAAGCATGTCGTCCCTTGTAAATGAAATGAACCCATAGAGCGGCAAGCACAATGGGCACCAGGCTTGTCCAGCGCATGGCCTTGTCCTGAATAGTATTTCCCCCTGCACCACTGCGATACGACATTATCAGAGGATACATCGCCAGAGCAATCATTGCGAACGGTGCAGAGACTATAGAGAAATAGAAAAGTGCCGTAGAGTACTTTCTCATTAAAAACACCCAAACAGCAGAAATGATGATCGCAATTACGGTATCGAAGAACAGGAGAGATGAGGATTTCTTGAGAATTGTATACATGGTATCTCCAAGGG
>JAJMKT010000079.1:52909-64630 GCA_030563985.1 Geotrichum restrictum | reverse complement strand
ATGGACGCGAGTAATTTGCAGCAACAACAATTGCAACAACAACAAGTGAAACAGCAACAATTATTACAACAGCAAAAACAACAACATCAAATGCAGCAACGAATTCTCTATGAGCAGCAGCAACAACAAATGCATTTAGTTCAGCAACAGCAACAGGCCCAAGCAACACAAGACCAATTTGTCAGTTTACAGACCGCGACTGGTGGCGCTGTAGGAGGACCAGTACAGCACGGACCTAAAGACCCTGCAATTGCTGCCCGCCGCAGAGAAGCGAAGCGCCGAAAAGATATTGAAGTTATCAACAAACTCACTGCCATCTGCACACCAGGTGATCCCACTAAAATTTACCAGAATCTTTCAAAGATCGGAAAAGGTGCATCTGGAGATGTCTACACAGCTTATCAAGTTGGCTCAAATGACATTGTTGCTATTAAGCAGATGAATCTTGAGCACCAACCCAAAAAGGAGCTCATCATCAATGAAATTCTAGTTATGCAAGAGAGCCGGCACAAAAATATTGTTAATTTCATTGACTCCTACATGTTGGGTGGTGACTTGTGGGTGGCGATGGAATATATGGAAGGAGGTAGTTTGACAGATGTGGTGACATATAACATGATGTCTGAAGGCCAAATTGGAGCCGTTTGCAGAGAGGTTTTGCATGGATTCGTTCATTTGCATTCCAAGGGTGTGATTCACCGAGACATCAAGTCTGATAATATTTTACTTTCCCTCAAGGGAGACATCAAACTTACAGATTTTGGATTTTGCGCTCAGATTAATGAGAGTAATTCCAAACGCACTACGATGGTTGGTACTCCGTACTGGATGGCACCTGAAGTAGTCAGCCGGAAACAATATGGACCCAAGATTGATATCTGGAGTTTGGGAATTATGGCTATTGAAATGATTGAGGGAGAGCCACCCTACTTGAATGAGTCGCCCCTCCGGGCTTTATATCTAATCATAGCGAACGGTACCCCTAAGCTCAAAGATCCTAGCTCGATGAGTCGGGAATTTGACGACTTTCTGAAATGGTCATTGAAGGTCGATGTGGACCAGCGAGCCACAGCAACAGAACTCCTTGAGCATGAATTTTTGAAGAAAGCAGACTCTGTACGCACCCTTGCACCTCTAGTGAAGGCAGCTCGTATGGCCAAGTTAGCTGAAACTGGGAAATGATAAGAATGTGATATAATAATGCTTCATGTGTCTATTTGTATTTGTATGTGTATCTATATGTGTATCTGTTATTATTACTGTACTTTTGTTTTATAAATTCCCTAATCAAGAGAACGGTGCAATCAATTGTGTCACTGCAGTTGTCGACTTTTTGATGATCAGAGCCGAAACCAGCAACTTTGAATAAGGTTTCTCCGATGAAGAAATAAACAAGCTCGTGAAAATATGCCTTGAATATACTATATATTTGCTTGACATTCTAGGGAGGATCTCTCTTCCTGCCGACATTATTCTTGCGATTTACTGACTGTTACTACGAGCGAACTCGGTCTTTGCATACTACGAGCTACCAATACATTTTGTTTGAGTTCTTCGTTATCAATTCGACCCCTCCTCCGTTCGTAACATGACTTCCCAGCTAGCGTTCGATCATACAGACAGCTGCTTTCGCAATTGCGAAAAGGACTGTTTAATAGAGTGCAGCAATAAGAATACCAATATCGAGGGCGATTTCACTTCATCGTCTCATGTAAACACGGCATCTGTTGAATCACTTTCAATATCGCAGGATTCAGGAACGCTGCTCCCCGATAAGCTCGCTAAAATAGTGTCTGTATTGACCAGAGTCACAATTATATCTCTGCGCGTCGGGACTTATGTTACATCTGCCTTTTTGGGCTCAGCTCGGGTCAGCGTGGTGGCATCCCTTGGACTTACGAAACGCGCCATAGTCGGCGCGTTGCACATAGCCAAAAAGGATGCAAATGCGAGAGAAGTTTTCAACTGGAAAACTTCCAGCGTTCAATGTGTAACCCGAGTCACGGTCGTCTCTCAATATTTTACGTCTGTCTCATTTTATTTTGCAGCAGTAACACTTGAAACGACAAGTAGGTTTACGCAGGATTCGGTCCATTTGCTTGATGCCATCTTTGGATCAACTGAATCATCCAGGGCTATAGCCGCTATTATCGCGCTTGTACGACGCGAAATGGGTGAAGGGAATGGTATTTATTCTCTTTTCGAGGGGTTTGTGTGTTTTTCCATCCTACAATTCAAGGGCTGGCATCGAACAATCCAAGAAATAGAGACTCATAAAGTATGGGATGTTCTTGTTCTGGACACCGGCGAAACACTTTCTCAGCAGTTTTCAAAGTTGCCTGGCCAGGAAACAAATGATATTCATGAAAAGGCTATTCTAGAGGTTATGCCAAACGACTCCGACTATAGAGTGGCCAAGACAGAAGTTATCATCAAGACCATGGATATTGAAATGATTGGTGAATTTCGAGATATTCCAAAATTTCAAATACCAAATGACGCGTCAATTGTTCATGAAGAAAGTGTTTATTCAGGTCAGAATGATTCTAAATACAGGTTGACTATTCAAACATCGAATCGAACATACGGTGAATATACAGGCAGTTCACACAGTCCATCAAAACGCATGAACTCGACAATTTCAAGGCCAGAGAACTCGGATTACTTTCATCTCAATCACCATCGCCACCGGTCTTTTCCTGGCCACTATCCTACGATAGAGACAATGATGTCAGACGTGGACGATTATGAGACCTCGTCTATGGTCAAATCGCCTGCTACTCATATAACTCGCTCTTTTTCCGACTCTTCGCTTTCGTCTTTGAACAAACTTGATATGGGGTTTAAGCATAACGAGTCTCTTCTAGATATTGACACTCCTCCTCTGAGATATATTGGGTCCTCGTCGACCTCAGGTCAGTGTCTCAACCGTCAACCGTCGCTAAGCTCTATGCTGCCAAGGAACAACACCGATTCCTGTTTAAATCCTAATTTTCTAGAAGGTGAAAGTCACTCCATCAAATCCCGGCATCAAAACATTGAAAATGAATCATTTCATAAACATCAAAAGCGTTCATCCTCTGTCTATACTGTTCAGTCTGAAGCTGCGCACTCTTACGATTATGAGCTGATTGGGCTGGAGAAACATACCTCATTTCCTAGAGGCCATATTGCCCAAAACATGGCCAAATATATGCGATTTGCAACGGCTTCGTACGGAAAATCCTTCATGCATATGCTGGGGATTGGAAAATTTGGACATTTGCATATTCCAAGTGATACAAACCACCATTCAGAGCACTACGTGTTTGCGCACCATTCTAGGTTGGGCCTGGAGGACATTTTACTTTCAAGTTACTCTGATAGCGCAGTAGACAACAACTCAGGAATTTCGCTTGTTCATTTTGTGTCAGTCGACCATGAAGCCAAGGCCATTGTACTTACCATTCGAGGTACGCTGGGCTTGGAGGATATTCTAACGGATCTAACTTGCGACTATGAGGTTATGGAATGGCGTAACCGGCGATGGAAGGCACATGGCGGAATGCTGAAATGTGCCCAGATTTTAAAACGCCAGTCTGGTCAAGTTTTTCAAACGATTCGAAATGCTCTAGAACAATGGGGACCAGAGTATGGTTTAGTTATTTGTGGTCACTCACTTGGCGGGAGCGTTGGGGCATTGCTGGGAATTCTGCTAAGCAGTATTACCGCTGAAGGATTATTTGTGACGTCCGAGTCTTCGCTACTACCCGTAGGACGCCCAATCCACTGTTTTGCATACGGTCCGCCTGCGACCATTTCGACAGCTCTCCGCAAAGTGACGCGTAATCTCATCACGACTGTTGTATATGGACTTGACACGGTTCCATGCCTTTCGCTTGGTCTACTTCGCGACTTTCAGGCAGTCTCTTCTACGCTGAGTAACGGCGAGCAAGGAGTAGTACAAGAAATCAAGCGCCGGTTCCTTTCTCAACTGGCATCTCGTTACAATCCACTATTTGTGCAAGACGCTGATGACGATGTCATGTGGTCTATTTTGAAAACGCTGCGTGCCGTCATGGAGAATGAAAAACTGGTGCCCCCTGGTGAAGTATTTTCCATAACCACGGACACGGTTCTCGAGACCCAGGGCGGAAAGCCCGTTAAAGCCACTCGGGTTATTGGTAAAGTCGTGGTTGATGTTGAAAAGAGGTTTAGAGAGCTTGTGCTTGGATTGGGAATTTTAGATCATTCGCCAGTCCATTATGAACAAGCGCTGAGTACTCTAGAGATGGGTGTTTGTAATGCACCAGCACACTAGAAAGTAATATTTATATAGTATAGATGATAAAGGATTTAATAGAGTCTACTAGGAGTTAACGTTTGAGAGCTTTGTTCGTACATAGACCTGATCAGCGCCTAGAAAGCCCTATATATACATTTAGTGCCTTACAGGCTTAAACTAGTCTAGAGTTCAAGTAAACAGGCTCTAAAGAAACCTGACAGGACTTCAAGACATTTCATGCTATTGATCATTTGAAAGTAGCGCGCGCTCCTGAGATCTTAAAGTTCATGTTAGAAGAAATAAAGCTAAGCCTGCGTTAAACTACTGGTAGCTGTATTTAACGCGCGCGCGGCAGCTCCTTCACGTGATGCATAGTGAAATCATCGATATTCTCGACCGCGTTTATTTCCATTCCTTTTTAATACCGTTAACTCTTACAAACATACAACCCATGTGAGAGATATATATTTACTTGGCCACATAACAAAACTATTTCTTTTGAGTTGATTGCCAGGAATATTTATCACCCATCTCTGAACTCGATTACAGTGTGTATTTGGCAAGATCAGAGTACGTTTACAGTCTGCCTATTCTTTTGTGAGTCTAATTTTATCGCTAACTTTTTTGACAGTAGAGTATTTCCCTCAACAGGACTGGGTCAGAAAGCTGAGAGCTGCAAAACGAAACCATGAAGTCGGAAAGCTTAGCTGGGGAGAAGAGCCCACCACAAGAAGCAAGTGAAATGGATAGCGTGGATTTAAACTCGCTCAATGAAGATACCTTGGTCAACCACTCTCAGGATGATGTCGACCAGGCAGACGATAGGAGCAGTCCGGCAAGAGAAGAATTATCTGATATTGAGGAAGATTTAGAAGAGCCGGCTGCTGAAGATCTTAACGGTACCAACCTGGAGTCGACTGGAATATCCGACAAACCGACGATTTATATCCCCTCAGCCATCAAAATTATTAATGCCGACCCAGAGGAAGACGATACTATCAAAGAATTTCCTACTATGCCTCACACCCCGATCGACTCTACTAGAAGGAGACGGCACAATCAAAGACGATCGAATTCGATGGCGCTGTCTATTTCAAGCATATCATCTAATGGCCAGCAAACGATATCATCTTCAGTCTTTATAAAAAAAGCTTTTCAGCTCATAAGCAAACACAAAGCGGCTGTGAAAATCCCCTCTATCATGTCGAGTGTTGGAAAGGCACTTGGTACGTGATCCAATTGTTTATAATGGTTTTTATTTGGTATCATGGATGTTGTCTAACAAAATTTCGTTTAGAAATCTTAAACAAAAACGAGCTACCGCCTCCAGAAGTGGTCTATGAGTCTCTTCACCTCGTATGCTCACTAACTAACAACAATGATCTGAAGGTTATTTCACTGGACTGTTTGGCAAAGCTGTTTTCATTTTCTTATCTAGAGGCCCAAGAGGACTTCAAAATCGACCCTGAAACAGGCCTTGCTCCTCCACCACAGCTTCCTATGATAGACCTCGCAATAAAAACAGTTTGCGACTGCTTCAGTGGGAATAATACAAACCCCAGGGTTGAACTCCAAATTGTCAAAGCTCTTATGGCAGCAGTTCTAAATGAGGAGCTAATTGCACATGGTTCAACCCTTCTCAAAGCCATTCGACAAACCTATACCATTTTTGTTGTATCTTCGTCTTCCTCAAACCAAGCAATTGCACAAGCGACTTTGACTCAGATGATCACTGCAATTTTTGATAGAGTCAAGTCTGTATTCAAACGCTCAGTTGACACTCCTCACACTCCTTCGACACCAAGCCTGGATTCTGGGATGTTTAGTTCCGTCAGTCTTCCCACAAAAGGCGAAGAACAATCCTCACCTTCTTCTTCCACTATTAGTTTGCCGGCACCACCCAATACCAAGCTGACTCTGCAACAGATGGAAACGTTGAGTGCAAGCGATGAGAGAATTCGTGAAGAAATTCCAGCAACGGGTGAATGTGATAACGAGCTTTTTGCCAAGGACGCTTTTCTCGTATTTCGAACCCTGTGCAAACTGTCTGAAAAGCCGTTGGAATACGAAGGCCAAGATCTTCGTTCTCACGGTGTACGGTCTAAATTGCTTTCTTTGCACTTGGTTCACACAATTCTAAAGTCTCATATGACAGTTTTTCTTTCTAACGAGGTCGTTATCCATTCGAACATTAAAGGCGAAGAGACTTTTCTCGTTTCTGTAAAGGACTACATCTGTTCTACGTTGGCACGTAACGCTGCCAGTATTTCTCCACCAGTTTTCGAAATCTCTGCCGAAATATTTTGGCTCATCGTGTCAAATCTTCGCTCTCAGTT
This sequence comes from Geotrichum restrictum, assembly GCA_030563985.1. Classification (NCBI taxonomy): domain Eukaryota; kingdom Fungi; phylum Ascomycota; class Dipodascomycetes; order Dipodascales; family Dipodascaceae; genus Geotrichum; species Geotrichum restrictum. Next base: position 58,030 of record JAJMKT010000079.1, on the reverse strand, counting down.
CAAAAAAGAGATTGAAGTATTTTTTGCAGAGATCTATTTCCCCATTACTGAAATGAAAACTTCTACACCTCACCAGAAGCAATACTTTTTATCAATCATTCAGAAGCTCAGCAATGATCCGAGAGCTTTGGTCGAAATCTATCTCAATTACGATTGCGATTCCTCATCGGCCATAAATATTTATGAAGCCATTATTGATTTCTTAGTTCGCTTTGCCGTGTCTCCGGTCCATCTTACCCCAATTCAACAGCAGCTATACTTAGAACAAAAACATCGTCCAATTGCCGTATACAATCTGTCTCTTCCGCCTGCTGCATCCATCTCTCATATTGCATCACAGCCATACCAACCTGAAAATTTATATCCTATTGAACATGCTCTCAAAATGACCGCTTTGGGATCCTTGACTGCGGCTTTACGTTCTCTACTCAGTTGGTCCCAGCGCAGAATTGCAGCGGAAGCCAAATCTTTCAGTCAACCCTCAAAACATCCCAGCATATCAGAAAATACGTCTGATGATGCTGTTGCGAGTTCGCCTAATATGTCTGGCGATGATCCCTCTCAATTTGAGTCCCTCAAAATTAAGAAAACTGCTCTTCTGGATGCCGTTCGGCAATTTAACAGTAAGCCGAAGAAAGGTATCAAGGCCTTTGTATCTTCTGGAATTATTCCTAATGATGATCCTGCCACAATTGCTGAAATACTCCTGAACACAGACGGATTGGATAAGTCACTTATTGGTGAATACCTTGGCGAGGGAGACCCAGCGAACATTGCTGCCATGCATGCCTTTGTGGACTTGATGGACTTTACGAACAGACCATTTGTGGATGCTCTTCGGCGTTTTCTGCAAGCCTTTAGACTTCCGGGTGAAGCTCAAAAGATTGATAGATTTATGCTGAAGTTTGCAGAAAGATACATTTCCGGAAACCCCACTGTTTTTGCAAACGCTGATACTGCATATATATTGGCGTACTCTGTTATTCTTCTCAACACTGATCAGCACAGCTCTCAGATCAAAAATAGAATGAGTCCTGAGGATTTTATCAAAAACAACCGTGGCATCAACGATAATGCTGATCTTCCTGAAGAGCTTTTGAATGAAATTTTCTTTACGATTCAAAATGATGAGATCAAGCTGTTATCTGAGCAGCATGCAGCTTTGCTTTCTTCCAGTGGTCAGCGGTCTCAATCTGGCTTGGCCGGCATTGGTCAGGCTTTAGCTACTGTTGGACGTGATTTGCAGAGGGAAGCATATTTGCAGGCGTCTCGAGAAATGTCAAATAAGACTGAGCAACTGTTCAAAAATCTGATTTCAAACACAAACAACAAGAAACGTTCTGGAGAGGCCACTTTTTATGTTGCTTCCCGTGTCGAGCACGTCAAGCCCATGTTTGAGGTTGCTTGGATGTCCTTTCTGGCAGGTCTCAGTGGCCCCTTTCAACAATCTGAAGACCCTGAAACTATCAAGCTGTGTCTTGAGGGATACAAGTATTCGATTCGCATTGCCTGTCTTTTGGACGTTGATTTGGCACGGATTTCATTTGTGTCGGCTCTTGCTAGATTCACAAATCTACAAAGTTTCAGTGAAATGAAGCAAAAAAATGTTGACGCTATTAAACAATTGCTAGACACCGCTCTTACCGAAGGAAACTTTTTAAAGACCTCTTGGAGGGATATTTTAACGTGTGTTAGCCAGCTCGAACGTTTTCAACTTATCCTGTCAGGAATTGCTGCTGGATCAATCCCTGACGTCACCAATGCCCGTTTTGCTTCAAATCGTAGTTCTATGGACTCTAGAGCGACAAGGCCAAGTGCCACTGGTGGCATCCTGAGCAGTTTTGGTATTCGAACATCATCACAGCCAAGTAGGGTCTCGAGCTCATCTAGCATGTACTCGGCACAAGATCGCCAACCTGTTTATTCAGCTGAACTAGGCGAAGAATTGCAAGTTCGTGAGGTTGCTATAATGATGGATAATATTTTTACGAAATCGGCAACACTTTCAGGTGAGGCAATTGTGGACTTTGTCAGAGCGCTTACCGAGGTGTCCTGGGAAGAAATCCAGTCATCTGGGTTAAGTCAACATCCTCGAACATTTTCTCTGCAAAAAATGGTCGACGTCTCTTATTACAACATGGAACGTATCAGATTCGAATGGTCTCAACTTTGGGCAATCATGGGGAAATCGTTCAATCAGGTTGGTTGTCATGAAAATACCAGCGTTGTGTTTTTTGCTCTTGACTCTCTTCGCCAGCTTTCTATTCGCTTTTTTGACTTGGATGAGCTTTCGTTTTTCAAGTTTCAGAAGGATTTCTTGGAGCCGTTTGAGTACATCATGGCCAACAATAGTAATATCCAAGTGAAAGACATGGTGCTGCAATGCTTGCGACAAATGATATTATCAAAATCTGCTAATATTAAATCTGGCTGGAGAACTATGTTTAATACCTTTTCTTCTGCCGCAAAGCAGAATTCGCGTACCGTCGTCAATGATACCTTTGAACTTGTCAAATTAATTCATAGTGACCACTTTGCGCAAGTGATCTCTCAAGATAGTTATGGAAACATGATATCCTGTTTAAGTGAAATTGGCAAGAACCAAAGATTTCAGAAACCAAGCCTACACGCAATTGCTCTTTTGAAGAGTACCATAGACAGCGTTATTCCCCTTACTGAAGCTTCTGCTGTCCCAGAAACTACTTTGCCCGAGGATGTTCCTGCAGCAGTAAACGATTTGTATGTCAAATTCTGGTTTCCCGTTCTGTTTGCATTCCATGACGTCATTATGAACGGTGAAGATTTGGAGGTTCGTTCACGAGCTTTGAATTATTTGTTTGATACTTTGGTCGAGCAAGGCTCTAAATTCTCGCCCAGCTTTTGGGATACAGTGTGTCAACAGCTACTTTTCCCTATTTTCGTTGTTCTCAAGTCGCGATCTGAAATGGCTCGATTCAATACTCAAGACGATATGTCGGTGTGGCTTTCTACTACAATGATTCAGGCACTGAGAAATATGGTTGCACTGCTATCTCATTACTTCGAAATTTTAAGTCGCAGACTGGATGGATTTCTCGATCTTCTTGTGAACTGTATATTGCAAGAAAATGAGACTGTCTCCAGAATTGGGTCTTCGTGTGTCTTACAGCTGGTAGAACAAAATGTTGCCAAACTTCAGCCTGAACATTGGTCCCTGATTGTGGACAGGTTTGAGCAGCTCTTTGAAGTTACAACCGCGTCAGAACTTTTTGGAAAATCATTTGGTCCTGAGGAGGATGTCCCTGTTGGTAACGACAATGACTTGAGTTCTTCTCGTGGGAATCTCTTGCTTAACGTTGCTCGCACTCCCAATACGCATACTGCTTCTTCCTCTTTTAGCTTTTCTCCAGAAAGTGAGAACGAAGATACGGGACTTTCCTTTAAGGCATCATCAACGCCCTACACCCCCGCCCATCATGCACCTAATCCTTCGAAATCTGCATGGTCGGATCAAAACCATGAAAGACAAAAGCAGTTCCGTAAAACTATTGTTAAATGTGTGTTGCAATTGCTGATGATAGACGCTGTTCAAGAGATGCTGGAACGCCATGAGATAAATGAAAGCGTTCCAGAGCCAAGTAATGGAGCCACCGATATTACTACGACGACAACGACATCTGCTGATCATGGAGAACCCATCAAGTCAAGTATTTTGACTACTCCTAAACAACCCAAGGTTCACGGGTCAGAAATATACAACAAAATTCCAGTCAAGGACCTGCTTAGAATTCTCAGCCTTTTGCGTCATAGCTATACTTTTGCGCAAGCTTTCAATATTGATCGTGGTCTGCGTACCAACCTTTGGCGACAAGGCTTCATGAAGCAATTGCCCAACTTGGTGAAGCAAGAATCATATTCGGCTAATACATATCTGTCGGTGATGCTTAGGCTGTATAGCGATACCGCAAAGCTTTATGGAAACGGCGAGACGCTAGAGAAAGCATTCGAAGTGGTGGTTGAAGAAAAGGAATTCGGAGGTGACGACGACGGTACACTCGTTGCTGGTTCTAGGGGAAATGAGAATCAAGACGGGCAAAAGACAGTTCTTCTAGTGACTACTGAGGATCTCAAATCACACATTGATAATCTTTTAATCCCCATGTGCCTTGAAATTCTGCAGCGCTACTCCGAACTTGAGGTTACCGAAGTCCGAAACATCAAGGCCTGGACTCCCGTGGCAACTACTATTCTAAATGGTATTTCTACGTTTCCTTCACGGGACTTTGTACGACTGGTTCCGACATTGTATCCCGTTATTTTATCAGTATTGAACCGTGATATGACGCCTGAATTGCGCTCAGCTTTGAAATCGGCTCTTTTGCGAATTGACGACTATGTTCTTAAAAGCAAAGGTCAGCAGCAACGCTAGCAAAAAAAAAAAAAACTGTATAGAATAATAATCATGCGATGTTTGTGACCTTTAAAACAATTGATAAAAAGAGGTTACAAAAAGCTCGTCCGAAGGTTCAAAAAACTTCTTAATATATAGAGAGAAAATCTATATGAAAATGAAAATGAAAAAGAAAAATATTGAAGACAATTATTAAGACTAAAGGAAGTTTGTTAGATGAAGAGTGTAACACAAGAAGATGATGAAAAAAAAAAAGAATAAAAGCTTGGTTAAAGAGAATAACAAAAAGAATATGATAATACAGGCGTCCGAGACAGGCAAAAAAGAGAAAGAAAAAAAAGATTGTGAGTAAGAATTTAACTAGAAAATTTGGAGGGAATCATCAGTATAAAGCAACTGAATACAATGGGTTTTGTGGGTTTTGTGGATTTTTGAAGTTGTATGTGAAGTTTTGGAGAGCCTTCTTTCGATTTCAATGTCGATCGATTTTCTTCTACTGGTATAGAGCGTGCAGGAGTATGCCACGGATTTGCTTGCAGATTACTAGACTGGTCTAGCTACTGTAGCTGAAATCTCATTGTACTACTGTACCTTTTTTTGAATTTTTGAATTTGTGAATTTGTGAATTTGTGAATTTGTGAATTTGTGATTTCGTGACTTCTTTTTTTTTTTTTTTTTTTTTTTTTTTTTTTTTTTTTTTTTTTTTTTTTTTTTTTTTTTTTTTTTTTTTT
>JAJMKT010000079.1:0-52809 GCA_030563985.1 Geotrichum restrictum | reverse complement strand
GGTAAATGTTGACTTGGTTGCGGTTGAGCTTGTTGAATCTCCACAAAATGTACTTTGCTGCACTCTTAATGTCGTTGCCGCCCGTGTAGTCTGGAAAGTAGTTCTCCAGAGGTGAGTATGGGAGTTTTGCGGTAAAGACATCAATCTTATTGAGAAACAAAACTACTGATGTACGCGCAAACCAGCGTGAGTTGATAATGGAGTCAAATAGGACAAGTGATTCGGCCATGCGGTTTTGGGAATTCTCTTCCAAAAGGACTTGGTCGTATTCAGAGAGGGCAACACAAAAGATAATCAATGTAACGTTATCAAAACAGTTGATCCATTTCCGTCGCTCCGATCGTTGTCCGCCAACATCAAACATGTGAATGTTGAGCTTCCCCATTTCGAAGCGAGTTTCGTAGATACCTGTGGTCTTAATTCGTGCACGTAAAATGTCAGCCACGTTGGGAATATAGTCGGTGCTTCCGATTCGGTCAACGTCGCTGAAAAAGTAAGGTGCAGAGTCCATGATGTAAAAGTTAGCTCTTTCTTCGTTGACGATTTTCTTCACTTTGGGATGGGCCCAGAGCCTTTTGATAATGGACACTAGTTGAGGATCAAACACAGTATCGAGATCAGGCGAAATAATAGATGACTGAACGTATTCAAGCTCTTCTGATGTCACACTTGAGACGGTTGGCTGTTCTGTAAGAGCGAGTTCCGTGGAAGGCTCTTCACTTTCAGTCTCTGTAATTTCTGTAATTTTCTCGTCTTCGAGAGACAAGTTGAACTGGTCAAGAGCAGCTACAATTGATTTTGCAGAATCCAGCAAATTCTTGTACACTGTCGTTTTATACATGAGAAGGTCTTCTTGAGAATACCCGTTCTGATGTATGATTTTCATTTGCTTGAGAATCGTGGACTTTCCAGATTCTCCAGAACCAAGCAGTAGAATTTTGACCTCTTGCCGGCCTTTCGAATCTTGACCCGGTAATGCAACGTTAGCGGCTGAATTTTTAAGGCTGGAGTTTGTTCCCTCATTGTTAGGGTTCGAGCCGTCAGCACCTTCGCTGCCAGGTCCGCCAGATGAGGGAGAAGCAGTAGATCCCCAAGAGGACGAAGAAGCAGCGCCAGTCTTGGCGCCATTTGTCGTTGACTGGCTCATGGTCGATTTGTGAGTTTTGTGAGGATGTGCACGGTTGGCTGCAGAGTTTTCATTGTGGCGTTTGCTCTGGACCGTGCTTCCTGTATTAGAAGCGTCCTTGTCTGAGGAAATGCAGTTTCCCATTTTTGTGGAAGGGATTAAGTTTGAATGGGAACAGAGACGGGAGAATGCCGCAAATCAAGTATCGGTATAGGGCGAGGTACGGTAAGGGCTTAGAGAAAGCAGCAGGTCGAGTATGATATATTGGAGAAATTGTACGATATATCCGAAATCCCAAGAGTCAGAGTAAATTTAGCTAGTAGTTACCGAGGAGTTGCCGTGTCCCGAGAGATGATGATAATAGGTCGCTTGGGTTATAGGCACCAGCTGAGAGGGAAATATGGGCGGCGGAAAGCGAGTGATAAAAATCCAACTTTTAAGAAGGAAGACCGGAGTTAGTGAAGAGTTACCGAGAGAAGAGAGTGGCCAGTGCTTTTTTCAGTCCGTTTTATTATGTTTGCAGAGAGCAGCTGTAAGATCTGTAAGTACTGGCAGAATGCAAAGAGACCTAATGTCAATGGCGCAGAAGTCAAAATGAGCTCAAATGAACCCGAACGAAGAGAGCGGAAGATATGAAAAGGGTATCGAGTGCTGGTAGATGGTTTTTTAAAGGCGCACAAGAAGGTAAATTGACGACATGAATGTGTAATTTATTTATATTTTCGCATGCAGTGAATGAAGTCACGAACTCGTGGTTTAATGCGATAACGAGCCTTTTAAGAAGTTCAAAAAAGGATGTCGCGAGTTAAAAAAACAGAAGAGACCGAGAGAACTGAGAGAACTGAGAGGTGTCGCCTGACAACTAAGAACCGAAGACAGACAAGTCCTTGTTTTTATGTATTTTTATTCTTACGACGGAAGAAGCAAAGGAAGCAGAAGCAAAGGAAGCAGAAGCAAAAGAAGCAGAAGCAAAAGAAGCAAAAGCAGAAGAAGCTGCGAAAATAGGGGAAACTCAAGTGAGCGGCACTTTTATACGGTGCTTAGGTAATGGTATGTTGTTTATGTAATCATTTGGTAATATACTGTTTTCAGCTGAATTAAACGTCGACTCAAGATTATAAGGCATAGCAAGCGCATAGTAAGCGCATAGCATGGGCATAGTATGGGCATAGTATGGGCATAGCATACGCTGTGACAGCTGTGTTAAAGCGCTTAAGCTCGTAAAATAAAAGGCTTGAACTTGGACCATGCAGTTTCTAATACTTTCTATTCCTTATAATCGTATATGGTAGTCTATTCTGAGTATAGCTCGCGCGTATTGTAAAAATGTTAATTGTGACTTCAAGGCGTCATTATGATATCCTTATTCTCTATGACAGATTCCGCTCTTTGTAACGACATTTCCTTTTACGGACAACGTCAATTGGCCATGAAATTCATGAATGGTTTTATCAGATCAAATCAGATTGACTCTCCTCGAACAATTGCAAGCTCTAATAAAATACATCTCTCTTAGACACTTACGATTATTGTTTAAGCGTCTTTTTTAACGTGATGAATGCAAAATAACTAATGTTGTTGTTGTTGTTGTACACTGTTCATGTTATGTTCGTCACGATGCCATGTCATAAGATGTTGATGTATTTCATACCAGAATTACTTATAGCTGTCGTCTATAACATACCAGCACTTTAAAAGATCCATCAAGGTATCTGAGTTGCCTGCTTCTGCTTTCAAAATGCCGCGGGGAGATAGGAAGCATAGAATGCTCCTAAAAGAACGGGCTAATATTATCAAGATCGCAGCGCTATGTGAAAAAGATATAGAGCTTCAAGCAGATGCTCAAGCAATGATGTCAGTGACTATATTTGAGGCTAATCAGGAGCCGCCCAAAAAAGTACGTGAAAAAAAGGTAGGCAAGGCAAAGTCGGCGGGCAAGGCAAGGTCGGCTGGCACGTCGTCTAATACAGTGGATGCGATTCCGGATCCCCAGGTTATTGAGCTGGACCAACTGGATTCGCCTGAAATTACCCAAAGTGCACCTTTACTAAATTCGGTCTCAAATTATTTCTTTGCAGCGCCAGAGCCAATTAAAATGGAACAACTAGTAAAGCCAAAGCCAAAGCCGGGGCCAAGTCAAAGTCAAAGCCAAGACCAAGACCAAAACCAAAGTCAAAGCCAAGACCAAAACCAAAGCCAGAGCCAGAGCCAGAGCCAATGTCAATGGCAGGATCACAGTCACAGTCACAGTCTATTCCAATCCCAGCCGCAACTCTCAATCTCTGGTCGGCTATGTTCCAACGGTTTGTCAACAGAAAGCGTGTTAAGCAGTTCTCGTAGTGTGAAAAATTCAAGTCTTCAAAACACACTTCAAATGCGTGCGACGCACGAAATATGTTGCACGAATAGGGCCATTAAACTAAACAGAATAAGCAGCCTTGGACTACGCCCGCCTCTCAGAGGTATGCTTCTGATGAGTCTCCGGCACTCTCGATGTCGCACAGTCACTAATGGTCACTCTCATAGTAGAACTCCAATGTCTCAATTTCAAGAGAACCTCTTTCAACTACGTGCCTCAGCTGTTAGCAGAAATGGAATTGGTCCTCTAAATAATGTCAGCACACCTTCCAACCTTGACAACCTAGAAAAGAATGCTCTCAATGACTCTTATGATTTCTATTTGCTGAACCCCAAGTTGAGCATTCGAAACATTGAATTGCTTTTGACTCTTGGAGTGATTTTCCAAGATCCAAATATCTCTAGAGAAATGGTGCTGAGTCCTGATGCGAGTTTTGAGGACGTGGCGTTTCTTTTATCTAATAGGGTCATTTGCCATAGTTCTCAGCTCAACCCTCGCCTGCTTCGGGTGCTTCACAAGTTACATACAACTTTTGATCAGATTCTAAAACATCTGACAAAAGGGCGACATGCTCAATTATACGGGATAATTTCTAATCAAAACAGCGTGGGAAGCCAGTTTCCACATAAATATGTGCAAAAGATGGTCTCAACCAGACTTAAATACTGTCTTGACAAACAAGTCGATATTGAATTACAATTGAGGCATGCTTCCTCACTGTATAAATTAAGCGAAAGTAAGCATGCACAAAGACTTTTTGATCGGCTGATGGCCAGAAATCGCACGTTTGAACATAGTCCCAGCTGCGATCAGAATCGAATATCTAGGACTGGATTTCTCTGGAATCAGCAAGAGAGTCAGTCGGCACCGGGTGACATGTCTCAAATAGCAGGTCCTTCCCGGCCTTCAGTGGCAGTAGGTTTTGATCGCAATATGCCCTCTTCAGCAGCAGCTCCTCTCACTTATCTAAAAGCGTTAAAGCGTGGTTCACGGGAATACCAGAGTGGGGGCAATAGTATTTCTGAAGAATGGAAAGGCAAGGTTATTCTAGCACCGTACTGGGTCCCAGAGATCCAGAGACAATTGAGGAGAAATCCCAGCGAAATCAAAGCCTAGAGGCAGCCAGAGCTCACTTAAATGTTTCAGCTAAATTGCCATCACTCATGGAAGAACAACAGCCTTGGAAGGTTTGGAAATATCAGCGTTGTTCGTTGGTGCAGTTACTTTGTAGCTAGAGGATCCACTGGTAGAAGTCGAGACCTTTTTTTTTTTTTTTTTTTTTTTTCATTTCTCAAGAATAAACCTTTCATTTTGATCTTCCCACAGGCTCGCGAAACAGAAAACCACAAGCCTTGAAATAGACTAGAAATGGTGAATCAAATTTATATCAGCAGAGTATGTGAGATCCCCATATTAAACCACTCTCTTTCTACTTATTGTTCACCTTTCTCTCTTTTTTTTCTGTTCTGTTTGTATAGCATGGATATAGAGCCAATTGGATCCTCGATGGACCAGTTCCTAAGCCTCCGACTGGAATTGCAGCTGATCCAGTGTTGACGGATCATGGACTTGACCAGGCAATACAGCTCGGCGATTATATGGCAACAATCAGTCCATCCCCTCAACAAATCTACAGCTCGCCGTATTATAGGTGTCTGCAAACGGCAAGTCCCACAGCACAGCACTTGGGGATCCCGATATTTGTTGATCATGGTGTTAGCGAATTTCTGAGCGTGGGAACCTATGTTCCACCTCCACAGCGTATGTTAACGATACCGATGATGACGAACATGAGCTCGAGAATCCACTGAAACTGACTTTTGTTTTCTTTTTCTTTTATATAAATAGCCGCAAGTGTCAAAGTTCTAAGCCAGCACTTTCCCAGCCTAGTTCAGACCTACACACCCATCGTTTCCGAAACCGCAGTAGATGAAGACTACGACGACTTGATGGCACGGGCCTCCCAATTTATTGAGGAGTTTGTTGCGAGGCTGGACAAGGAATCACCCGAGATTAGTACTGTTTTCATTGTAACGCACGCTGCGACCAAGATTGCATTGGGCCGCGCGTTGTTGAATGATGGGGATGCTGAGATTAGGACCGGGGTGTGTTCGCTTGATACTTATGTACGGTCGGCGCCGGCGGGAGGAGAACGTGGCGCTGCCTCTTCGTGGGTTGCAAAGGCGATTGGAGAGACACATTATTTGGCAGATGGGGAAGAAATGCATTGGGATTTTAGTAAGTATCTTGCTTTGGTTATTCGAATGTCGATGATTAGACTACGCGGGAATCGGCATGGTCGAGGTCCTTCTTGTTGAATCGATTGTTAATGAACCTCTTTGAGTTCAGCATTGACTATTCTTGGGGTTTTTTTGTTTCGAAATTTGAGCTAACTAAACTTGTTCTATAGCCAACGATTACGCGCCTGGTTCAACCGAGGATATGAAGTCTCGACAGAAATAAGCAAATGGTGACCTGGATCTGAATGGAAATTGTCATACTTTCGTATGGGGGATCTCAAGATCTGTACTTCCTGATATGCGAAATTGATGTTAAGCCAATATTTACATCAGGTCTAGCTGTTTCACTCTGATATACAGGTAGCTAGAATAAAAAACACATACAAGGATTGAACCAAGTCATAAAGGCCCTCCATTTGCAACCACGGTATCCGTTTGGAATTATATTCAAAAAGCCTGTAGTTGCACACTTTCTCAACATTATAATACTTTTGAATTCAGATTATAACGAAGAGAGGTCATACATAAATCTAGGCAGACAGTAGTTAAATATGGTATCCTCCAGCGGATGAAAGTAAAATAAAAAATAAAATCCTTTTGCTCATCAATCACAAGTTTAAGCGGTAGTAGCTGGAGTCGCTACCTGTTGAGTAAAAGGATTGGCGATAGATTCACTACCTTCAACGGGAGAAATTCCTTGTAAAAGAGGTCCCCGCACAACTACTCGGCCAAGATCCCTGGTCTGGTCTAACAGAATGTAAGGATCATCAGGATCTTTTAAAACAGCGCCCAAAGTTAGCAAAAAGAAGAAAAGAAAAGAAATCACTTTCATGGAAAGACTTACCTCTCAGGGTTTCCTTGACATCGTCAAGTACAAGGTTCATCAACTGGTCAAATCCCTTCAAAACACCCACGACTAGCAAAAAAATCAGTTAGCACACATACCCCCTCTTACTCAAACTTCCAGCTGCTACTACTGCTACTCACCTTCTCGTCCGCCCGTAAATTTCACTCTAATCTTTTTGTCTTGATATTTTGACAAATCCAAAATTGCCTCCTTCTTTGGTCGTTCCTCGCCGTGTCTAGGTGTGCGTTCTTGTCTTTCGTTGTTATTATTGAAGTTATTGTTGTTTCTGCGGTTTTGGTATTGTCCGCCGCCGCCGCCTCGCTGTTGATTGTTATTGTTGTAGTTGTTGTAATTTCCACCACCACCGCTTCCACCACGATAGTTTCCTCCTCCACTGCCGCCCTGGTTATTTCGGCCACGGTTATTATTGTAGCTGTTGTTGTTGTTGTAACGGTTTCCTCCACCACCACTGTTAAACTGCTGGCCGCCAGGCTGCTGGTTTCCCTGCTGGTGTTGCTGCTAGAAATTAAAAGTTAGTATGGATATCAGTTATAAATATCCAAGCAAAGACTCACATTCTGTTGACCCTCCATTGTATCAGTCAAGTGCTTTTTTTCGAGGTCGTTCCTTAGGAATTCGAGTAAGATCAAATCAACCTGGTCTTGATACCTATGGGGTGGGTGGTGAATAAAAATTATTCCCTTCCAGATTAAGTCAGGGTTAGGTAGTATTTGACATGTTAACAATTGTTTACTGGATCAGTTCGTCCCTTTAATCAAGCTAGCAGACTCTAGATACGCTTTGTACCAGATCACATTACACTCAAAGATGGCTGATATACCTGTGTTTGTGACTTCGGATCAGACTTCTTCTGAGCGAAGAATTTCACCTTCGTGGACAATCACAGAACTTAAAGGGCGACTAGAAACCATCACTGGAATCCCTCCAGGTAGCCAACAGCTCCAAGTATACGCCTCTTCCACTGCCACCTCTACTCCCCCCGTGAAACTTGACTCTTCAACCGTCAGTGACGAAGATAAAACTACTATTGGACAGTTTAACCTCACGCCATATGGCCGTATCCACGTTGATGATAGCCGTCCTCCAACTGTGCGCGGAAACTACAACGACGTGAGCCAGGTCGAAAAATACGTCATGCCTGAGCATGAATACGAAAGGCTAGGTGATTCTGTACTAGCATGGAAACGAAAAAACCATCTCGGTAGGTTTGGCACAGGCGAGTCGACCAGTGAAGACCTAGCGTCGAAGTTGCTCGAATCGGCTCGCGAAGAGATTGATTATAAAGGTATTGCGGTTGGGAAACGGTGCAGAATAATCAGTCCTGGCAACGCAGCTGCTGGGTCCGAAAGACGTGGAGAGGTCAAGTTTGTGGGCCCGGTGGCTGAGATTAAAGGTCATCAGTCGATGTGGGTTGGAATTGAGCTAGATGAACCCCTAGGAAAAAATAACGGAACCATTCAGGGTGTGAGGTATTTCCAAGCCAAGCCCAATCATGGTTCGTTTGCAAAGCCTTCGAACGTCGAGGTGGGCGATTTCCCTGAACTGGATCCATTTGCTGAGGATGACGAAGAAGAGTTGTAAGATTGTAGAATTGACAAGAGTTACGGGCATATGCATTTAAAAGATATGAAGAGTATTCAAAAAATATAGCCTCTCAAAGATGTTCATACGAGACGTTATTTACAATCTTTGGAGATTCAACAATTCTAATTAAGTTTGAGTAATATGTAACAGGGATGTGAGGCTACTATTGAGAATCACAAGGTTTCTATAAATGAGATCCAGGTTTATTGAAACCCTTCTATTGAACCTTTTTCTTGCTCCACCAGCATTTTAAGGACACTCTGATAAACTAGCAGCATTACACTACTTTGCACAGAGGTCCAAACTAAACGTGGTCCAATTCCACTAAAAAGACCACCTAACCCTTCTGTCTTGTATATGATCCTGAGCCCGTGTATCGTAGAGTCAGTCAAAATTGCTGGGGCCCGTGAGCCAGCATGTGTAGGAGACGACGATATTGTATAAGGCTTTTTGCTACCTCCGGTGCTGCTACTAGAAGTGGAATTATTGTCTGGAATGCTCGTTTGTTGCTTTAGAGCAAACGCTTTGCCGCTATTGCTATTTTGGATTGAGCTTTTGCTGGAAGAACCGGTATTATTACTGCTGCTGCTGCTGCTGCTGCTGCTGCTGCTGCTGCTGCTGCTAGCGGCATTGATATGTGATGAAGGCTCGGATATAGGGCCTGTAGTTTGCGTTTGAATGCGGGTCTTGACCACGTCTAGCGGCGTCGTAAAAGCACCCGCAAGACCACCAGCAACTCCACCAGTGAGCAGTTCTAAACCAACGCCCATATCTTTGCCGGCACCGACTGTATTCTGGGCCAAGCTGTGAAGTTTTTCGTAAAAGGCAAACTGAAGGGCCGAGAACGGCAAATCTCTAATCATTGTCGCTTTGTAACCATGAAATAACGCACTGTATCCTTCCACGCGCGAAATAGTCCGGAAAGCATCTGTCATACCCCGGTAATTATATCCGCTAACGCTATGAGGGTTATTGTGTCGACCTTGAAGCTGTAATCGGGTTTTCAAAACTTCTGAAGGCACATATATGAAGGATGAAGCGAGATCTCCCAGCAGTCCAGAGGTGCAAAAAGCCATTGAGTCGGGAACACCCCAGTTAATGAAGCTTCGTTTCGTGGATTCATACGTCAGAAAAAATGTCAGAGTCGCTGGGAACGAACCTAGCGCGGCGGGGAGGTAGCCACCATAAAGGCCACGAAAAACACCTTCATCACGGATGAGATTCATAAATGCACGGGGAGTCGACCGATATTTGATTTCCCTTGGGGCGCCTTGTTGGCGGGTCTTGACGGTGTCTAGAGGATACATGACGCTGTCGCCAATGAGGCCACCAATACCTCCACTGATCATAACCTATTATACTAGCGTTAGAGGCAAAGTTACTTGATCTCTTAAAGTCGTGAAGAAAAACTTACATGGAGATACGATGCTCTCGATGCTAATGATTCCACATCCTCGTCGTCTATGATATGCAGAGTATTAGGCACCACTTCTGCAGCGACAGAAACTGGCTCTTGCATACTGGCGAGCGCTTAATTCGATAGAGACTATGACGGTGATATGAAAAGGGGGGAGTCCGCTATGGTACACACGAGTGGATGGTTTTAACGGAAGTGTTTGTTGGCTGGAGTTGAGAGTCGCAGTTGAATCAGGGCTGGAAAATGCAATATTTAGTTGAGGTTCATGCCTATTGGGTAAAAGTTGTCTGGGGCAAGTTACGTGAGCAAGGATTAGCTCATACTCTAAATCACGATTAAGACGAATCAAACACTGTCAAAGGTAAGTGAGTGGAGGTGGATTTCTATGAGAGTTGAAGGTTATTGGTTGTGGGATCTGTGAGAATTCAACCCGAACGCTGTGAGTTAGACGGAGTTAAACGAGTCAAGCTTTGAAGAATTTCGTATTTTTTTTTTTTTTTTTTTTTTCTTCTTTTTGACACAAGTTTTTGATTCGCAAACGTTATTCTTAAATTTGTGTGGGCAAGGGTTAGATTTGAGTCAATCTTAACTTCTCGTCGGAACTAACCTCCAAATAACGTTCGATCTGAATAGATCACGATAAGACGGGCCCTCATTTTGGACTTTGGGCTTTGTCGAAATTATGAAGAGGTAGGACAACAGGCTCACGAAAAATGGGATTGGCATCACAACCAGACAAGTGGAATAGGAATAACCGAGGACTGCTCCGGATAAGTGGTAAGAACAGTTTCATTAGGCCATTTGGTTAATCCTTTTTGCTAGATATATATATATATTTTCTGATATACCGTAGCGCTTCAAGACTATTAGGATACCTCACTGACTTTATACCGGTAGGCCTTTTTGCAGATTGTTGCGCATTGGTCTTATTTTTTTCAGATCAGAGCTTATGTAGTTTTTTTCGGTTGAGGCGCGCCAATACTTTTAAGGGCATTCTCGTAGTTTTCATGAAGTGTCTTGACATCTTGCAAGATACCGGATACTGTTCTATTGAAAGTGTGTCTCGCGTCAAACATTTTCAAGTCTATAAATTTAATCTGCCTATGTTTGAGATATAAATCAAATGAAGTAATAGTATTGAGAGTCAGTTAGACTGAAGAGGTTCCAGACGCATTTTTATACTGCAGTCTGCCTGAGAAATAAAGATGCTTCTAGGTGAACCACAGCTGATATTCCGATGGGCTCTATATTTGCCATTTGCTATTTGCTGCTTGCCGGTTTCTTGTCTTTTTGTTCAATGATAATTATGTCCAGTCAATATCGTACAAAAACGTCCCGTCATACAAACCCCAATGTATTACAGTTACTTTACAAGCTCAACAATCAAAAGAACAATAAATAATAACCAAACATTCAGACAACATGAGCAGAAAATTAATCACGCTGGACCGTCATATTCATTACACCCGTTTCTCCATTTTTTGTTGATTATCCATATCATTCCATGTAACTGGTCTAAACTAACTTACGCTCTTCACTTTTTTTTCTCCAACGTCAGACACATCTTGGTTTTTTAATAACTTAGACTGATATATAATACAGCTCTGGGCAGACTACACCGCAGATAGTTATGTAATTTCTAGAAGAAATTTTGTTTAAATAGTAATCATCCTGGTGCAGATGTAAAAATTTGAGATTTGAGATTTGGGGGCGAGAGAAATATTGTGCAAATGTTTCACACTAAATTTTGCGTATATCCTTCATTTACACAACATTCTCCATTTCGACGTCGTCATCGTCATCATCATCATCGTCATCGTCATTACCATCCATACCATTATCACCTTGGCCACTTCCACTTTGGCCATGAAAGTTGCCTCCATTCTTCTCCATGTACTCAGAAAGACTCTCGCCAGTCTTCTTTTCCTTGTTTTTGTTCTCTTTAATCTGTTTGTACTCCGGCTTCAGAGTGTATCGCATAGCATATGGACCCTTCTTGATGAGGACTGCCATAGTCTCCAAAATTTCCTTCAAGTAGACTTCAGGTTGCTTAGTTCTATCTTTTAAGCCCTTTAAACTCCAATATTCAAAGGACTCAAAAAGAACAAATAGCAAATCCAGCAAATCATTGCGTGGCAGTCTGATGGCCTTGCCCTCGGAGCTGGTCTTATTGTCCTTCTTTTGAGCACGCATAAACATACTCTGGTTGCCGCGGAGAGATTGCGAAAATGTACCTGTGGTAACGCCGGGAGGCTCGGATAAAAGCGTAACTTTGGCAGATGTAGGTTCTTCCTGTAGCTTTTTCCTTTCACGCACCACATTGCTATATCCCTTGTCATTCAGTGACGGGGTCACCATACATTCGTGGCACACAGTGCCAACCACAGCCGTTCGTTCTGCACACAAGTTAGTAAGTTACACAAGAACCTAATAGAATCAAGAGGATCCATACTTGGAATCGTCTTGACGTATGGAGTAAATCTTTCTTTGTAATTAAATCGATTGAGCTTCTGTGCGGGCTTTGGTGGACCCGCAGCAGCGACTGGCTTTGGCTTAGGCGGCTGTTTATCGAACTTAGGCATGTCCTTTTCTGTGAAAACATAAGTATTGTCTACAACCTGCTTTACTAAAGCAATATCATATTCGTGCGGAATATCGACAGAGTCTGGGCTATCATTCAGAACGAGCTTCACTTTCCAGGGCTAAATCAAAATATTAGCTACCGGAAAATTGATGAAACAAAATGTGTGTGTACAAGTTCAGCTACCATAATACCCACCTCCTTCTTGTTATTCGCGTTATTGGAACCACAGATTCTCACTTGTCCGAGCTCTTTTCCGCTATTCTTTTCTACGTCTCGCCACTTGTCCATCAAAAACTTGGGCAAGCGTACCAGCCACACCTTGGTATTCTCTTTTGATAAGTCAAGATCAAGTGATTCTTCGTACTTTTCGTCTTCTGGACCCTCTTCTTTCATTGAGCCGTTTGCTGAGTTTGCTGCAGTGGAAGAAGAGGCGACAGAACCAAAGCTGCCGGTAGAACCACCGTTCTCCTCGAGATATTCTTTCTTCACGCTCACTTGATCAGACATAGTCTTTCTTTTAGCTGAATAGATATGTCCCCTCAAAGTATGTTACAGAAGAATATAATGAAATATCTCCCGATTAAATGAGTGTCGTAAGGTCTATTGAAAATGAAAAGAGGTTCTGAGACGAGATTAGCAAGCAGTGATAATTTGGGACCATCAACGTTCTGATATTTACACGCTGCCATATATTTACGCAGTTGGTGAAATAGCTTCACAATAACCATCTGGTCATATTTTTTATTAATGGATTTTAAAGGCCTCTTAGCAAAAGAAATTGCCAAAAAGAAGCAAATAGCTTCCAGGGCAGGCGGTGATACTAAGAGCAAAAAGTACATTTCCCAAGCAGAGCTGCAGCATGCGGAGCAAGCCATTCGAGATGATAAGCAACGAAAGCTCGACGAGATGCGGAATGAAAAGGCCGAAAAGTTGAAACGACAACGTGAAGAGGACGAAAAAGAAGAAGATTTCAAACGACAACGGCGAGAGGAAAAGCGGATAAAGGACAAAGCAAATAAAGACCAGGAGGCTAAAGCAATCGAGGAGCTTTCCCTTGTCAATGGGTTGGAGGAGAACAAATTAACCGACCAAGAACTAAATGCCGAATTTCGAAAGCGCGCCGAACCCTCTACGTTATTTGCAGAGACAAGACCTCAAAAGGTGCATCGCCTACATCGCCTACATCTACAAGATGAAGAAGAAAAACGAGAGCGAGAGGAGGATGAAAAGGAAAACTCAGTCGACATGGAAATTCAAAAACAGGACATTAAAGACGACCCCGAAAAAGTGTACTTGCAGATGAGAGCTACTGTTCGCACGATTCTCTCAGAATGGGAGCGTGTAGTTAAAAGCAATCCTGATACAACTGAAGAAGGCAAGGATGTGCTTCGACAAACACAAACGTACTGCGTGCCATTGCTTGCGCAACTAAGGAAAAGAAATCTTGGGAATCAGCTTTATCCTAAACTTGCTGAGCTTTTAATGCATCTCCAACAGCATCAGTATAGGGAAGCCAACGACATATTTATCAAGCTGAGTATTGGAAATGCAACCTGGCCCGTTGGTGTCACTGCAGTTGGCATTCATGCTCGTAGCTCGCGAGAGCGTATCACGGGCTATGAGAATAACAAGGATTCAAGCATCCAGGTCGCACATATTATGAGTGACGATGCTACGAGGAAATGGTTGATTGCCATTAAGAGGTTTCTTACGTTTGGCGAGGGTCATCTTAAGGACAAGAGCTTTAAGAGCTGAAAATAAGACTTGTACATAGACTATATGCTATATACAGTAGTAGTAGTAAAACTATTTGCAGAGCTTACTTCTTGTTCCAGTATTTCGCTTCCATTCCATCAGGGGGGCTAGTCTCGAATTTTTTAGTGGCGACATCCTGCCAGTTTGTGCTAAGAGCTGTGCCGTTACTCTCAGTGTAACTTTTCATCATTGCTCGCTGAGTATCGGGATCAGCTTGTGAGAAGATTGTTCGGAAAAATGCATTAGGATCATTATCATTCTCCTTCTTTTCCAAATCAGTAATTTCATCCTTCATGATGTTATCCCATTGCTTGGGACCATTCTTAGATGAGGTCGGGTACACAGAAATCGAGGGAATGCCGAGGCCCTTTTGAGCAGCCTCTGCAGAAGTCGCAGAAGCAGTCTTGTCACCGCCGATATTGCTGGCGCCATCAGATAGCAAGGCGCTCCACTTTTTAGAGGTCGCTTTCTCAAGAGAAAGCTCGATCTTCGTGCCAAACACCTTAAAAGTTGAGGCCTTGACGTCAATAGTTTCAGCCAAAGGATCAAAATCGTAAACAAAGTCAGATCCGGTGGCTAAAGGAAACGACACGGAAGCCGAAGTAGGGCAGAATTCAACTTTGACATTCTCTTTGGGCGCATTCTTGATGAAGAGAGATACATTGACAGAGGACGAGTTTTGATACCAGTCGTACTTGATTTTATCCAAGATGGGCTCAGCGGGTGTTGGTGCAATAACTGGGGCACTTTTTGTAAGAGCTGGTGTTGCTGGAGCAACGGCTGGAGCTTCGACTGGAGTTTCGACTGGAGTTTCGACTGGAGTTTCGACTGGGGTTTCTGACGCAACATCTGGGGTTACTGATTGAACTGCTTCGAATTGGGGTTTACGCTGAGCTCCAGGGATTTCGTCGATTGTAACGTAATTCAAGTCAAAAGGTTCTGGCAGAGATGTTAGTATTTAACAAGAAAATAAGTGAAAAGAGCAAGCACGGCGGTACTTACTGTTCTCCAACTTCGTGTTGATCTTGGACTTCCAGATCCCTACCAAAGAGGCTTTTTTCTTATCAGACTGGTCGTATTTGAGGGCCAAGTCTGCAGAGAAAGCAGCATCATGATATCTACCCAGAAGAAAGAGAGAAGTCCTAGACTAGTTAGAATATTGTCTCGAAATTCATGGTTTTGTACATACGCTCTTCGAAGTTGGCCATCAGCAATATCTTCTCGCTTTCCATTGTCATTAGCAGTTACAATGGCATCTTCAGCAACCCTGAAAGCATTTGCGTATTCTCCTTTTCTCTGATACGCAGTGGACCTAGGATAATGATGTTAGTATCGTGTGATGATGTGGCCGCTCAATTCACCTTACAGCAAGATTCGCAGTTTAATAGATGCTGGGTTCTTTGCAATCTGAGTAGAGGCAATTCTTACTGCTTCCTCATAGTTTTTTTCTCCGAGCGCAAGCTCGATCTCACTCAAAGTACGGACGAGAGACATGGTGGTTATGTGTGGCAAGTAGAGAGAATATTTTTGATCAAAGTAACTTTATACAGTAGATGTAATGTAGAAGTAAATAGAACAAGTTGAGTTGTGAAAAACAGATTGAGTCAATCCAAATAAATAACCTATTTTTCAGCCAATCCGTAATATTTTTACAACGATAGCGTTATTTAGTAACTACTACGTACTACAGTACTGTATAAAATGAGGTTCGTTTGAAGCAAGGATTCTTGTATTCATCTTTCAATCATTTATACCAAGGTTTATTTCTTATATTAAATTGCATGTTTGCAGCATGGTTTGACCCAAATGTCCATTAGTCAATGACTGTACACAGTGTTTAGGAATATGCCGCCACAGACAACCAGCGAACTACACTTGAACCGAGATCCAAGGAGCTCAAGAAGGCATCTGAATCGCTATAAGGTCTGTCGACAGGGAGTTGTCAAACAAATGGCTTTCATGAAGAACCAAGACGCCGCAACTAAGTAGATCTCTACCCACCGAACTAATCCAATGATGTCCCTAACTCCTGCCCAAAGGACAAGGGAGACACCGATGGATAAGCCAGCATTGGCAGAGACTTCGCCCACAAAGCATGTAGCAGCATCAAACGGTTTCAGCGTCCACACGAAGTGCCGAGATGCGGATCAAATCCAGTAGAAGCAGAAGCTTACTGAATCCAAACCGCACAGACCTGGTTGTAGAAGAAGAAGGAAAATTATTAGCAGTGGAATGTTTGATATTTATATGTTTGGCGAGTGAAATTCTTTCAGACAGGGTAATGCAGGTTATATTAGGGTAGACTGTGTTCTATAACGGTTACCATCCAATTATTTCAACGTTCCTTAGTATTACCGCTGTGAATCTGTGATGCCTATCAGAAAACTGTCCTGACTCCTGAGAGCTAATTAGACTCCTAATGTCCTTGTAAACACTTAAGCTCAACAATAGAGCTCATAATAAATCATTGTAAATCTCTTCAAAGTTCATAATTTGCACAATATCAATTTACTTTAATACACAATACATAACACAATCGTACAAATTTAATCTTGTCGCACTCGTTTTTGGCCATGTGGGTTTCCGTCGTTCTGGTTCCCCCCTTGCCAATTTCCGTTATTACCAGGCCCTCCCTGTTGTTGTTGTTGTTGTTGTTGTTGTTGTTGCTGTTGGCTCTGGCCATAAAAGCCTTGAAACTGATAGTTACCAGGAAAACCGCCGCCGCCGCCGCCATTAAAGCCACCTGGTGGTCCCCCATGATGCTGGTGGAAATGACCATGTCCACCCCCATGTCCACCCCCATGTCCACCATCCATACCGCGACCACCACGGCCACCCATACCTCCTCTCATATTAAATCCATATCCCATTCCACCCATAGGATTGAAGCCACCTGCATGTCCTCCGCCTCGAATAAAGTTTCCGCCTGGGCCAATGTTTCCACCTGGGCCAAAGCCTCCCTGGCCGAATCCTCCGGGACCAAAGCCCCCTCTACCTCGCATGTGCATACCTCCCCGTCCTCGAGGTCCCATCATACCTGGAATATAGTTTTTGGATTGTGGTCTAAATGGAGTTCTGTTTGGCGTTACAAAACTGACGCTTATTTGTGAGGAACCTTCCCCAGTAACGGTTGATTGGACATGATTTTTCACCGCGTTAGCAGCCTCCGGTGAAGAAAACTCCATGTAAACTATACCTTTTGATTTGCCATTAACTTTGTGCTCGTCGAACACGACAAATTGAGTTTCGCTTTCCAGCTTGACGTCCACTGCATAGCCTCGAACATCTTCTTCGTTTACCCACCATTCAAGAGTTTGAATCACGATTGCAGTCGTAGGTGTGTACGACTGTGAGAAGTTATTGTTATTATTCTGATGTCCTTGAAAGAACTTATTATTGTAGTTTCCGCCAGGGCCGCCGTTGTTTCCTTGAAAATTCTGCCCTGGGCCATTGTTGTTATTGTTGTTATTGTAGCCGTACCCTTGGTTATTTCCATCAAAGTTGTTAAAGTTTCCTTGCTGATTTTGGCCTTGGTCACCTTGATTGCCACCTGGGTTCCGGGGCCCATGGGCAGAGCCACCGGACTGGGTTTCCTGGTGATTCTGAGGTTCGTTTTGTTGTCTCACAATTCCATCGTCATCATCATTTAGGTCGATCTCATAATTGTAATCGTTGTCAGTCATTGAAGACTACTGGCACAATGACTGTTAAGAAGAAAGGTCAAGTCTATTAGATTACTCTATATCAGTATGATAATCCAAGCAAAAATGATCAAGTATAAACACAGGAAAGAGATTGAGAAAAAAACAGTATCAAACAACAACCTAGCAATAACACTTACAGGCGCAAACTAGCCAAATGATAATAAAAATAACAACAATAAAGGTATACAACAAAAATATTCGACGTTAACTTGCCAATACTCGTAATGGAGGCACAACAGATATCTTCTCTCGAGCCAGCAAAGCCAAACAAAAGGGAAACAAAAAAACGAGATTAGCGGATATCAATAAATATAGCACAGAAGACCAGTCACTTAAACTCTAGCGGTTTTCGAGTACGATAAAATAAGGAGAAAGCTCGGTGCAAATAAGTCTTGATAATGTGAGGGAAAGACGCTGAGAGATCTGAGCGAGAAGAAAAGTAATTTTAAAGCATAAACTAAACGTCCCAACAGAGCACGCACTTGTGCCATATTAAGCCCTAACCTGGAAATTCCACTTGTTCACATCGCAGCTCCTTTCGAGAAGAAGACACATTTTGTGTTTCCAGGACTTTCTTCCATTTTCTTTCTTTTTCAAGTTTGATTTCATTCCATAACCAATCCCTCTTACCTTTCTTTATCCTTATCTCTGTACTTAAACAACATTTAAAATGGCTGGCGAAGGTTTCGAAAAGATCTCTGAAATTCCCGTGGAATTCATCAAGGAAGGAACTACCTTCTTGAACAGATGCACCAAGCCTGACGCTTCGGGTAAGAATCCTTTGATTGAGCTTCTGGTCTTTGAACCTTTGATATCGGCATTAACTATGTTTCTAACGATCTTACTGTAGAATTCACCAAGATTATCAGAGCCGTTGGTGTTGGCTTCATCGTTATGGGAGCTATTGGCTACATTGTCAAGCTGGTAAGTCTACTCGCTCACGAAGCCTCGGATTCAGCTCATCTAACTTTTCTAGATTCACATTCCTATCCGACATCTCATCACTGTCTAAAGTCGTTTCATGATCCAATTGTGAAGAGTACCAACAGAGTTTGCTCACGAATTTCATTTTCACTCTTAGTCTTCACTTACCCTGTTTCATTTATCTGGTTTTTAGTTCTATGTATTTTATTTATGACTTTTTGCTCTTGGATTTGACTCTCGCCACTGAAGGAGGACTTGTAGCTAGCTGTATCACAAGGAGTATGCGTAGTTTGACCCCAGCCTTGAAGGATTTTTCAACATTTATATTCAGTACTGTAATATTTCATACGTTTGGGACTTCTCAAATCTAGATATCTTTTCATCCAACAACCACATTAAAAACACGAAACCAAACATATCATGTCTGCACCAGCACGAGGAGGTGGCCCAGCCGGTCGAGGAGGATTTAGTTCACGCGGAGGACGCAACCAACCTAATATTGGCCCAGACGGCAAAGAAATCAATCCTTATATTCCTAGATTTATTTCCAACGCGCCATGGTATTTGGAAAAGTCTGACGACTACTTGCAGCATCAACGGTCTACAAAGGAAGATATAAAGGGCGAATGGTATGACAGGGGCGGTGACAATAGCTCTACAGCCCCTATAAAGTTTCGAAAGGGTGCTTGTAAAAACTGCGGCGCTATGACCCACCAAGCAAAGGACTGTATGGAGCGTCCAAGGAAGGTCGGCGCAAAGTATAGTGGGCTGGACTTACGAGCTGACGAGCATGTTCAAAACATCAGGACAACATGGGACAGTAAAAGAGATCGCTGGAATGGATATGATGCAGAAGAGTATAAACGCGTGGTGGATGATTATGAACAAGAAGAACAGATACGAGCAGAGGCAAATGAGGAGGAACGACTTGCAAATATTCGGGAGGGTAAAGAGAGTGGCGAGGCTTTGTCACCGGGTGGTGAAAGCGCGAAGACAAAAGAAGA
The DNA here is from genome assembly GCA_030563985.1 of Geotrichum restrictum. Taxonomy (NCBI): domain Eukaryota; kingdom Fungi; phylum Ascomycota; class Dipodascomycetes; order Dipodascales; family Dipodascaceae; genus Geotrichum; species Geotrichum restrictum. Next base: position 33,244 of record JAJMKT010000079.1, on the reverse strand, counting down.
CGCTGATAAAATGTCAACTCGTACGTTACGAGTCAGAGAAGACAAAGCGAGCTACCTGACCGATTTGAGCGAAGATTCCGCTCTTTTCAACCCAAAGAGTCGTACGCTAAGGTCCGAGGTAGATGGGTCTATTAATGATCGAGGCCAATTTGTCCGAAAACTCACAGATCTTGCCGAGGATCATGACGAGCTACGAAGATTAGCTGACATCGCTGCTGAGCAAGGTGAAGAAATCAACCTAGAGTCGAATCCTACAGAAGCAATATTGAGATTACGCCAAATACAGCAAAAAGAGTCGGAAGCTGCAAAAATATTAAAAGACAACCTTCTTTCAAAGTACGGAGGTGAAGAGTATCTTACTAAACGACCGCGAGAACTGGAAGAAGCTCCTCTGGAAGAATACACGGAATACACTGCGGATGGAGAGGTCAAAAAACGGAAAACAGACGATGGTGAGGCAGAAGCAAAAGAAGAGCCAGAGCCAGAGCCAGAGTTTGCGAAATCAAAATATGATGAGGATGTATTCCCCGGCAATCATTCGTCTGTGTGGGGATCTTACTGGAAGGAAGGTAAATGGGGATTTGAATGCTGTCATTCCCTTGTGAAGCAGTCATATTGTCTTCACTATAAGGGCCAAGAGATTAATGGCATGGAGAAGAACTCCATGTTCACTGGATAACTCAGCATTTAGAGTAGATCTGATCTACATGGTCTAGCCGAAAAGCTACCGGTATATCTCGGACGCCGTAGGTAATTATTAACGTCAACGAATAGAATTTAAGAAAACTTAGCTGCTAAGCAACGTATTATTAATTTATTACATAGTACCGGCCGTCGCATCTTACCCTTGCCCCATCAGAATAGTCTTGTTTAGGTAATTGCTCTGCAATGGATAAATTTAAGTCGACCTGGGGATGCGTGCTGCACATTTGTTGCAATATTGGGAGGACTCTCTCTCATCTATTCAAAGCCTTCATCAGTTCTTTCAGTTCTTTCAGTTCTTTAATTCTCTAGCATTTCATTCCTCAGTCGCTCCTTCTTCAGTCTTGAACATCGTTGGTATATACTTTGATACCCATGCAGTTCACGTTTGCTTTTACTGACATTTTAGCCTTCAATTAATCTTCTATTCAAGCTTTTTACTATCAGAAACTGCTTATCTTACTCACTCATGGTCCCTTTGAAACCTTAGGATTGAGCCCAAGATATACAACATACCCGCATAATGAAGTATGGTTCAGAGCTTTCCAGAAGATCCGTTCCCGAATGGAGGGCCTACAATCTAGACTATAACGAAATCAAGCAAGTCATTAAGCAGGCAACAAGTAGCAATGCTCCCCCAGACGCCCTCGATAGCGTGTACAAGGCGCTTCTAGACCAGTACGACTCGGTAAGTGTCTGAAAAAAACTAGATTCCAACAATCCAGCTAACTGAGTAGATTGGTCTTTTCGTCAAGTCAAAATCTGGAGAAATCGACCGACGTATTGCGTATAGCGAGAAGATTGTCAACCTGATTGCCGAGAAAGATGAAACCACTGCCCCAGATGGCACATCAAGAGATGACCGGGGTCACAGAAAAACGAGACAGTCGCTAGTGATTCGTTTACGGCAGGAGGTCGTCCAGCTCACGCGTGACGTGCAGCGATTATCTCGATTCATTGGAGTTCAGCGCACCGGCTTTAGGAAACTCCTCAAAAAATACAAGAAGTGGTCACACTCCAGCAGACTTAGTGAGAAGTTCCTTCCTGTTCTTGAGTCACCGACTTCTTTCACGAATCAGGATTTTACGTCTACCTTCCTCGAGCTATCACTTCTCTACAATGTTTTACGGCAAGCCAAACTCACCTCTATCACCGTCACTCCTCACGTTTATCCAAGCAATGAAAATCTTTGCATGTTCGATTGCCAAATGATCACTGCAATAACAAATTCAGCCACTTTCTGGATACACCCTGATAATATTGTGGAGGCGAAGATCACCCTGCTTCGGAACTTGAGCCTAATTTCTGATAATACTGCAATCAAAGAGTCTCCTTCTATTTCTAACCTTTCGACGCTTAATCCGACTAGTCCATCTCACAGCGGCTTAGAGACTTCTGAAAATGGTAAGCATAGCGTTCGGCCCGAAGATCTCCAACCTCGTGTGACCGATCTCACTTACACCACTTTCCTGGACAACGTCAAAAAATTTCACTCGATTCAGACTAAAAGTGAACCAGGCAGAATCAATAGCGTATATGGGGCAAATACTGCTTCAACGCCAGTGCTTTGTTCGCCTGTCGGCGGTTTACGACACTTCTGTATCGCCAATCTTTCTTCGGAACAAGCTGAAATGATTGCAAAATCAAAGTATGAAGCTCTCAATGTCACTCTTAATGATATGGATAACATGAGCAAAGTAGCTCTCTCATGGGTTCAAAAGCGCCTTGCGTCACCCGTCTCAAAAATGGTTTCGCAAAAAGCAAGATTTCGGTATACAGATTCAGTTAATGCACCCCCTACGGATGAGCTACTGGCGTCCTCTCCAAATTCACAATGGGATTCGCCTGACATTTGGGCTACCTTAGACAGCAATATCAGAATAACCAAGAGCGGTGCCACGGAAATAAAATGGCCCGACAAAGATCCCGAAGATGTTGTTAACTTTCCGTATTGTGTATTGGACATTCGATGGAAAGGCCTTGACAAGCCTGCTTGGGTTACGGAACTTGAAAGTTCTCATTTGACTTACTATGTGGAAGGGTTTTCTATGTACGCGCATTCCGTGGCAGTTTACTATCCTAACTCTCTTTCGGTCCTCCCACAATGGCTCAAGATCATCAATGACGAGGTTGATATTAGAAGAGCGCCAAAGGGTCGAAGCGGTCTAACGAAGCGAGGGAACTCAAAATCATCTACCAATATTGCGTTAGCCCTCCAAACACCACTAACAATGTCTCCTGGAATTTTGCTTAATAATGAAAGGCAGCCATTGCTGCGTACAACATCAGCAAGGACATTAACTCAAAGTCAGCTAAATCGAGAGGATTATGGGTCGAATTCGGATGATGCATATGCATCTGATTTAAAAAATGGCTCTTCTGGGAACCAACCAGTGGTAAGGTATTGGAATGAGTTTGATGATCCAGAAGATGGACCTGACGAAGGCATTTTTGTTGTTATTCCCGACGAGGACATGGAAGATGTGCTATTCAATGGCACTGATGTTGCATTTCTGGTATCTCTGGGGGAGACAATCTTTGCCAAAGCTGCTCGTCTGAAGTTAAAGATCAAGCGCTTATTGGGACTTAAACCTAAGCGCGTAAAGAGAAGAGGCCTTCACACAATACATGAAGAAGGCGAAGATGATGAAGATGACGATGACGATGATACCGATCACGAGGGATTTTACTCACCTCGGTTCAAGTCACACCGTACGAATGGCATTCATCTCGACATGGATGGTGACTATTTCAGTTTCCCACCCGCTGCTGTTGCGGAGCAGCGCAACTCCATTATCACCGTCTTCTACAGTGTATGCTTCTTTCTATCTGCTTTGATGGTATGTACGCTCTTTGGCGTCATACTTTCTGAGGACATGAACTCGATTTCTTACGGAACTCATGTATTTATTGTTTCAGGCTTTTTCGTTGCTTTGGGAATTAGCGTCTTGGCTATGAGTCTGTTCCTGATGCTCGCGGATATGCCGCCCTGGTGGCATCAAACCATTGTATTCACTGTCTTTTTTTCCATCATTTGCTTTGGCGTCGGAGGAGTCGCTTGGCTTTTAGTCTAGTGCTATAACTACCACTCTCTTGATTTCACAACTCTATTACTATCCCAACTTTTTATTCATCAATTCCTTCCATCAAGTTATAAATAAATAATAATTTTATTCTGATAATTTTGTTCTATTCTGAATAAGTCTCGGATAAATTGGAAGTATCCTCAGTGTCCATTCGCTTCATGTTGAATTTGCTTGCACATATCTTATCTCCATATTCCATGTACTCGTCTCGGGTGACGTGAACTTTGGCCAACATTTCCGGTTGTAATCCAAGACTACAACCGCCTTGCCAAGCATATGTGCTGGGATTACTTGGTGTGGTCACCCTTAAATTATGGTGATCGGGTAGAAGAGGTGTCAATGAGGACTTCAATCTGTCGACGAACCCTGGGAATTGAGAGGATCCACCTACCAGTACAATATTAGAAGAAAATAGCGACTGCAGCTCAGGCGGGACTCGTTGCAAACAATTTTGGATTGCTTCAGGTAGACCTGCTTGATTTAGGCCCACGTTATGTGGAGCAAACAAGAGTTCCGGTACAGTGAATCGTTCATTCGAAAGTCGCAACGCTTGAGCAACTGATTGATCTTCTTTTGAGCCTGCCTCTATAACGTGCCCAATTTCGCCAGGACTCTCTGGTAGCGCGTAGCTGATCAAGAAAGGGTTTTCATTCCTTCTCGCCTTGACTCCCGCTTTTTTGAAGCTCATGCATTTTTCCAAGTCGGCTTCAAAGTCACTAGAAAGGAAGCACGTTGATTCTTTGATGGAATTAATCAGGTAAGTTTCTTCCATCATGTTGAATTGTTGAAAGGACACTGTTTCTCTGAGATAGTTGGTCAGCATTCTGCCACCGACGGAAATCTGTTGCACAGCAGGCCAGTAGACTTCGCCCAATATTGTCGGTAAAACATTGGTACAATTAAATCCACAGTCTATGACTAACGCACATTCTGCCAAGGGTGTCGAGCTGGTGGACCCTTCACTATGATACAAATCCTTTGCAAAGTTGTTCCAAGGGATCAAGGAGCCAGGAGTGCATCGGTAGTACTCCTGAAATCCGTATTCTTCGAAAACCATCTGGTCTGTGTTTGTTGAGACGGCTGGTAGAGTCAAGGCGGATTCAGTCAAAATAAGCGAAGTATCAGACGGATCAACCTGAATTGGCGAGTCGTATCCAAAGAACGTATAATTCCAAATGGCATACTCTAGTCGCCAATCCACCAGCTGCCCTTTCTCATGCGGTCGGTGAAACATGAGACCGCTGAAATCGGTACATGTCGAGAACTGCGATCCGACGTATGACCGTTTATTTCTGCCATGGGTAATGCAATTTGGGATTTGATATGGAACATTTCCATCATCAGACGCGTATCCTATTTTGATGTGATATGAGCCATTATCCAAGACTAGTACTTTTGACATGGCTTGGTTCCTTTACATTTGAGAGGACAAGAAAGTCGCGTTGATGCTGCTGCCAAAGTAAAAAAAGTTGAAATAGAAAAGCGTTGATATGGCGTATACTGTAGCTATCGTAAACCTTGGGGTTAGGTTCTGATCGACCGGTGTTAAAATCACCGAGTAAAGGCATAATAATCATGATTACCGAGTAAGTCACATGCCCCGTACAAATCGATCGGCCTCAATTAATGTCGACTCATCGTCCCTCACGAATTGCTCTCTTCAACGACTTTCTTTTCTCTTTACAAATCCTTTTTCAACGTTTTTTTGAAGAATTCTTTCAACTACCATCAATATCAATATCCACAATGTCTGTTGTAAGTACTATCTCTCAATTGATTATTCAATTCTAACACCCGCCATCAACAGGTCTTTACTCAAAACGCTCCCACTCCTGTCGGCCCCTACAGCCAAGCCATCAAGGCCAACGGTTTCGTCTACCTTTCTGGCCAGGTTCCTCTTACCCCCGAGGGAAAGCTTGTTGAGGGACATGAGGATATCCAGGTTCAAACTCGCCAGGTTCTAACCAACATTAAGGCTGTGATTGCTGCTTCCGGTACCACTTGGGAGCGCATTATTAAGGTCAATGTCTTTGTTACTGACATCTCCGACTTTGCTAAGATCAATGAAATTTACAAGGAGTTCTTCAACACTCATGCCCCTGCCCGTTCTCTTGTTGCTGTCAAGGCTCTTCCTCTTGGCGTCAACATTGAGATTGAGTGCGTTGCTACATACACCGAGTAAAGCGTTTTACCAGATCAGTATCATGCTGGAAATAGTCGTTAGATCAGGCCTATATTAAAACTTGAATCGAAGGTCACCAGTATAGTCTACTCTGTATTTGAAATGAGTTTATTCCTCATTGAGGATACTGTAAAAGCGTGAAAAATGTAAGAACTTGAGGCACAAAACTGCACAATGTTGAAAATAAATTCAGCTGTGCGATTCCCTATCTTTACTCGACTCATACGATCCATTTGAATGACTTTTCATAACGTTTGAAGTGAGTTCTGGCAGCTAGTTTCAACGGGATCCGAATTCTTAAGGCTTTTCGGGCCTTGAGTCAATATAGCAAAAAAGGTGCTTAGATGAAATGTTAGTCAGATAAATCGTTCATTTTGGGATGGAACTGTCGTTTTAAAGTTTACTGACGAACTCTTCTCTTCGCTAGCTAGCGCCCCTGACGTCCAGATCACGATTTACGCCCAGAATGGCACGACTTCACCGAAGAATTGTCATATCCGATGATGAAGAAGATGAAAACGCTGGAAACCGAAAGGCCAGTTCAGTTGAACAACCTTTAGCGTCCCAACCTGTGCTCAATTCCAGGATCCGCGAGGATCCTTTCACACCTGTCAAACGAGAAAAGCGAAAAAAATTCAGACACCCACCCAAAGGCCAGGGCTCAGAGGACACTCTTTCAAAAAATGTTGGTGCTCTCGAAATTTCGCCTAGGCCTAGTTCCGACAAAATCGTACCTTTTCCAACATTTGCGCTACCTAGGCCTTCTTCTTCGCATGGGTCTTTGCCTGGATCAGACATCCCCAAAGAGCTTGACAACTTTGATACTGAGTTCGCCATTCCTTCAACTCCTGCTGCGCGAGCACCGTCGCTTCCAAGCCAAAAGTCAACCCCAGATAACGGAAACTACTTGAGTCGCTCCACAGAGTCGGCTCCACCTGCAACTCCTGTTGGCAAGCAAACCATGAACGATACATTTTCTATATCTACTCCATTGGTAACTTCAACACCTGTTCAACCTCAGGTAACCGATGAGCAAATGACGCCTGTTCAACTTCAGATGCCTAATGAACAGAGCACGCCTGTTCAACCTCAGATACCCGATGAGCAGAGAGTGCAAGTAGCACACTTGGAATCGCTTTCGAATGCCAGGAAATCATTTTCTGACCCAAAAGAAAATGTATTGCTTGTGACGCCAAGGCATAAAAGTAGTCTACATCTCCCCCCACCTTCGCAACAGCCTCAGAGAGATATGACACAGTCTCAATATTCAAATGAAGGCCTCGTTACTGTATCTCCTTCAAAAGGCAGGCTCCGATCTTTAGCTGCAGAGCAGGCCATTACTGATAAAGATGCTCCCTCAAAACCTAGACTTGTGATCTCTAAACTGGTTTTAACAAATTTCAAGTCTTATGCTGGACGCCAGGAAATTGGCCCATTTCACAGTGTAGGTGATATTCATTTATTTATTTGCCCATGTGCTAACTGAAATATAGTCATTCTCGGCGGTTGTTGGGCCCAACGGATCTGGAAAATCAAATGTCATTGACTCTTTGCTATTTGTGTTTGGATTCCGAGCAAGCAAGATGCGCCAAGGAAAAATATCGGCTCTGATTCATAACTCGGCAGGCCAAACAAATTTGACCTCATGCAGTGTCGAGATTCATTTTCACAACGTGGTAGACCAGCCTGATGGCTTATCTGAGGTTGTCCCAGAATCGACATTGATTGTGTCCCGCAAAGCGTTCAAAAACAACACCTCAAAATATTACGTTAATGACAAAGACAGCACATTTACGGAGGTCACGACTTTGATGCGAAATAAAGGCATTGACCTAGATCACAAGAGATTTCTTATCCTCCAAGGTGAAGTTGAAAGTATTGCTCAAATGAAACCCAAGGCTGAAAATGACAACGATGATGGACTACTAGAGTATCTGGAAGATATCATTGGTACCTCGGAATACAAAAAAGCTATCGAAGAATCAAATACAAAGCTTGAGGAAATGAATGAAGAATGTGTTTTAAGATCAGATCGCCTGAACATAGTAACAAAAGAAGTTGGGGGCTTGGAGAAGCAAAAAAACAAAATCGTGACATTCATGAGAGACGAAAATGCATTGACCATTAAAAAATCCGCTTATTATCAAATTAATACAAAAAAGCTTCGACGATCAATTGACCTCAATACAAAATCGCTTGAGGAGCAGTCCAATAGACTGGAGGAAGAGCGAAAGGCGACAGCTAGTTATAGAGATGAAATCGGTGCTTTGGAAAAGGCGCTAAATGAGGACGTAAAAGAGCTCGAGTCTATGAAAAAAAAGTTACAAACTTCGACCAAGATGATGGCTAAAGCTGAGATTCAGAAAGTTCAGTTCGAAGAGAAAGCCAAGCATCTCACAGGCAGGAACAAGAAGCTGGAAAAAGCAGTGAGTTCAGCCACGCATGCATTCAACGAGGCTGAAACATGGATCCAAAACTACGAAGAAGAAGTTGCCGATCTGAGTCAAAGGAGTTCAGAACTGGAGGAAAATTTGCAAAAAAAAACAGCTGAGCTGGCTGAAGTTCAAAATAGTCTCAAGGGAAAAACTCAAGGAATAACTGATCAAATCGAGGTGGCCCAAAGAAAGCTCGAGCCTTGGAGGGAAAAGATTTCTGGGAAAGAGTCTGAGGTGGCTATTGCACAAAGTGAGATTGATCTTATTCGAGAAAAACAAGTCGCTTCTCGGGAAACGCTCAAAAGCGCCAAAAGCAATATTGAACAGATCATGAATTCTGGCCAGTCCAAGGAGGAGGAGATGGTTAACGTAAAAAAAGAGCTTTCCTATGTCCGCGAACAAATTGAACTCGGCTCTGCAGAATGCGAGCATGCTGCTGGTGCCTTGAGTAAAATGAGGCAAGAGTTAGTAAGCTTCCGGCAAAAAGTTCAATCCGCCCGAGAATCTTTTTCTTCTGCTAGGTCTCAAGGAAAGGTACTGGCAAGTTTGACCAAACTTAGCAGTTCTGGTAGAGTTGATAATTTCCATGGCCGTCTAGGGTCGTTGGGCACAATTGACTCGAAGTATGATATAGCTATATCGACAGCATGTCCCTCACTGGATAATTTGGTTGTTGATACAGTTGAAGCAGGCCAGCAGTGTGTTGAATACCTTCGAAAAAATAACATTGGCAGAGCAAAGTTTATTCTCTTAGACCGTTTACCCAAACGCAATCTGGGACCTATTCAAACTCCAGAAAATGTGCCTCGCCTTTTTGATTTGATTGATTTTAAAGAAGAAAAATTTGCCCCAGCTTTTTACAGTGTTCTGACTGATACATTGGTTGCAAAAGACCCCGAACAAGCCCGCCGGATTGCATATGGAGGTCGCAGATGGAGGGTCGTTAGTCTTCAAGGTGTTCTCATAGACAAATCTGGTACTATGAGTGGTGGTGGACAGATTGCAAAAGGAAAAATGAAGGGTCTTATTGAAAAGGTCATTTCTGATTCTGAGCTTGAAAAGCTTGAAAATGAGTTGGAGGAAAATGAGTCTAAGAACGCAAGTGCCGAGTCGACCATGGCCAAGATGGAATCTCGTCTCAACGAATTGAGGGATCGAAAACCAAAGCTAGAGCTTGACATTTCAAAGCTAAATCTCGAGATTGAAACTATGTCAGCTACTTTGGAAGAGTCTCAACAGCAATATAAAGAGACAAGTCGGCAACTTAAGCAATCAATACCCAAACAAGAAGAAGTAAAGAAAGCTGAGGAGAAGAAAGCTCATCTGGAAGGCGAACTGGAAGAATTGAAAAAGCTTTCAGCTGGTCTCGAAAATACCATTTCTGATCTACAAGATAAAATTATGGAGATTGGCGGTGTCAAACTCAGGTACATCAAATCAGAGGTTGACGGCATTTTAGACCAAAAAGAAGTCATTAGTGCTCGATTATCCCAGGGTATCATGGAGAAGACGAAAAAGGAAAACGAGCTTAAAAAGCAAACAAGGATCATCAATAACGCACGACAAGAAATCGAACAGTCCTCCACCGGGTATAAATTGAGTGAAGAGGATCTGGAAGAAAAAGTTGGAGCTATCCGAAAAATGGAGAAGGAAATAGAAGTGCTAAGGACGGCTGTTGATGAAAAGGATGAGATAGTGAATACTCTCAAAAGCGAAATGGAAGAAAAGAGCTCAAAAATTAACAGCTTTTTATCGGCTGAGATTGAAATTACAAATATCATTGAGCAACATGAAAAATCATTACGAGAAGACAATCGGTCTTTATCTTCGTACGTTCAACGCCTGCGAGATTTGAAACTCCATATTATTGGTGATCTGGCCGATACTCTTGTCAAAGACGATACAGTAGACGAGGATATGGACGAGGAGGTTGAAGACGACGTTGAACTCCAGGAGTATAGCGAAGAAGAACTCGCAGACTTTGATCCCAGTAAACTGAAAGCCGAAATTTCTCAATTGAAGGAATCGCTCAAAGACGCCAACATTGACATCCAAATACTGAAAGAATATCGTCGACGCGCTAGCGACTATCGAGAACGGCGCAATCAGCTCAACATTTCAGTTCAAGAGCGAGATTCAGTCAAGAAATACAGTGAAAGCCTTTGTAAAAAACGTCTTGACGAGTTTATGGAAGGATTTAACATGATTTCTATGAAACTCAAGGAAATGTACCAAATGATCACTATGGGAGGTAACGCCGAACTAGAGCTCGTTGATTCCATCGACCCCTTTTCGGAGGGCATTTTATTCAGCGTGATGCCTCCCAAAAAGAGTTGGAAGAACATTTCCCATCTTTCTGGTGGTGAAAAAACGCTCAGTTCTCTCGCCCTCGTATTTGCATTGCATCATTATAAGCCCACCCCTCTCTACGTTATGGATGAGATCGATGCCGCCCTGGATTTCAGAAACGTTTCAATTGTTGCCAATTATATTCGTGAGCGGACTAAAAATGGTCAGTTCATTGTTATTTCTTTGCGGAACAACATGTTTGAGCTGGCAAACCAGCTGGTGGGGATTTACAAAGTCAGTAACATGACAAAAAGTATCGCGTTGCAAAATAAGGACTATTTACGCAATGCGTCGAGTAGGGCTAGCACAACTGACTCTGTCTAGAGTGTTGACATGTATGTTATGAAGAGTATGAAGGATCTTCTCAAATATCAATTAAGTTAGTTAATATAATCATTTCCCGGGGTTTACCATAAAGAGCGTAGCAATATCCGTCTCAAGCGTGAAATACTGTATAAAACAGATTTCTTTGATTCAGTCCTATCGACTAATAAGTAGCTTCAAACAAAATCGGTCTAAACAAGATAGCATGGGTATTGTAAGAGATATGCCAATTGCCCTCCATCTCATCAAAGCTTGATATTTTGACGAGTAATATCACTCAGCCGCCGCGGCCCCATAAATCGCCCATATTGACTAGGCGATCCCGGGTCCAATTCCGGCGAAATATGCGGATTAAGCGGCGTTTGTATAGCAGTTGCTGCTGCCGTCGCGAGGGTGTTATTCTGGGTAATTGACCAGGATCTTCGTTCCGTCCACAAAAAATGCATTTGGTTTCTGAGAGTATTGATGAGCTTTCTTAAATTTGATATTTCTTCCCCAGTGCGGAATGATTCTTGAAGAAGTGACATTCCGTGTCGCATTTCCATTTCGCCTAGTGTGGTTGTGACGCGATCAATTTCTTCGCGGAATCGCTCACCTTCCATAAACAAGCGCATGAAATCTGTGTCTGTGAAATTCGTAGTGCTGGCTGAAGATGTTGATGTAGATGCTGGTAATAATGCTGATGTTGTAGTAATATTGTTGTTACTGCTGCCGTTATTTTGAGGCGTATTATTTTTTACAGTCGAGTGATCCTTGCTGGACATCAGTATCAAGACGCGGTCGAGTTTCTGTCTGAGGACTTTATTCTCTTGCTCCAGCCCAGATATTCGATTGCTTTGTTTCATGAGAGCGGGCGCCAACGCAACGAACCGGCATGTTCTGCTGTGCTCATCTATTAAAGCATGCTGTTTGCCAACCCATATGCAGCCAAATTCCATAGACGAGCATGGAACTATTCTGTCTGGGCACACATTAAGATGGTTAGGAAGCTCTCGTCGAGACATGGTTGCAGTGCATATCGGACATTGGTCTTGTACGTCACTACAGTCCGTATCTAAATGGCTCATAAGTTGAAATTTGGAAAAGGACTCGCCACAATGGTTTGGACAGTTCATAAGCTCGTGTGGGCACCGTGCGACGGGTACAACTGGCTTCTCATGTTCTACCGCTTCATCGACGGTAATAAGCTCCTCTTCAACTGGAGATTCGGGAGAGTTCCGACCCAAGTCTTCCGCAGTCGTAAAAAACTCAGTTATAGCAGCTTCCCTGCTCGTAAATATAAACCGTTTTTCGATTGGTTCGTAGCATAATGCTCCATCATCTTTGATGCCTCCGCATACACACTCTGTATACACACAATCGCTCAGCACATGGCGGTCGACCATCCACCTTTGACAAGAGTGCTCACATCCTTTAGATTTGTTTGGACAGTTAACAACCAAATCGTTCACCAAATTGGAAATAAGTAATGGAGCAGGCGATAAATCTGTATCGTCTATTGAGCTTCGGTCTACTGGACACCTTGGTGAAACTTCCAGTGCCTTGTGTATACATCGCTTACAGAATGTATGTCTAGAATTCCGTTAGTAGGTCCTTCAAAACCTCAATGAATTTACCATCGTTCTGCTTACCCGCATTTTGTAGAAAAGGGATCAACCAAAATGCATTGGCAAATCGAGCACCCCATTTGCTCCAGCAGCGGGCTGGGACTATATTCTAGGTTCCATAGATCTACCTCTTCTTGCACTGGAATCAAGTCAGGCCAAGTGAAACCATCGATAGGCAATGTAAGATTCGCTGTGGGGGTACTCATCCCTCTTAGCAGTTGTTATGTACTTTGTTTACTGAGCTAGTCGCTGAGCCTTAAGGTGGTGTGCGGTAACTCTGCGTGTGTGTTATTCTTTTAGTCTAGGAAAATATTCGCAGACCAAAAGGCCGATATCGATATCGAGTGGAGAAGACAATGGAGTTGAAGTGGATGTCTAATACGGGCTACCGGTAATGGTCCTAGCTGAGAGAGCACCGGACCGGGATTTCGACACAATGTTATTAGTCATGTATTAATAATTATGACATTACACACGTGACTTATGAATTTTAATATTTGAATTAAATTTAAATTCATGAAAAACGACCATGAGCCAACGTATCAACAGCTGATACTCGTAAACAGATGATATCATGATGAGCTAGCTAGCTCGCTCGCTCGCAGGCGACGTATGCACACTGGCAGCTGTTTTTGTTTCTTTTTAATGCCTAGGCCGTTGAGTGCTTGATGGAATCACCCTCAGCCAGCTGGTGGCGTGCGATTTTCATTTTTATGATTAAAAGTCATACCGGTAAATGATTTCATATGGATTGTCTAATAGTCTCGTTGTTCGGTGCTTTAGGTTCTGCTGTCATCTGCCCAACTGTTTTTAAATTTTGACGTGCTGGTTTTTGACATGCAGACGTCAAAATAACTACAAATACGGGAGGGTTTGACAATCTAGATTAGACTAGACGGCCGGTACGTTAGCTAGTCTACGATAAGGATATATATGTCAAGAGTCAACACAAGTAAACTGATCTAGACTGTAGGTCTGTAGGTCTAGAGATCCGCGCCAGCAGATGTAGATAGCAAACAGCGTCAGCGATGCATTCATCACCTACATAGACTAGTCTACCTTACACTCACAGCTGTGCAACAGATCCCTAGTACAGTAAACGGTGATGAATTGCTTCAAAACCCTTGTATCACACCAGAACAATACACAATTCAGAGCCAAATAAACCATCGTAACGGCAGCAGAACATGGCAGTTGGTCATTCAGTCAGTCCGTAATGGCATTGTATGTAATATCTCAAGTTTCTCGTGGCTGTTTTTTTGGCTGGATTTTAGTTGTCCAGCACAACAACTGACAGACACTCCTGAAAACATTAATATAAAGAACACCTCTTCCCTTTCGTTTTGTCTTGCTTTCACCACCACCATCACCAACCTTTGGAATTGAATTAATACGTCAACAATCTCGTCTGCCATTACAAGATCTCTGTGTTTCTTCCTCCTCTTAATCACATTCTCTCCTCCATCTGTCATTATCTCCTTGTTTGGCTCAAACACAACCCAGCACACTTCACAAATATATTTGTATATATACCTGCCAAATCCTCATCTTTCTAACTCTTTTTTAATTTCATTCCCTCTTTCAAAGCCATCTAAACCAACTACTCAATTTCTTCTTCATCTTTCTTGACAATGTCTATCAGCGAGATCCTTTCTGTCAACGAGGCTATCATTGCCCCCGTCGACTCAACTCTCACCCCATCTCATACGGCCTCTGACGCTGCTACTACTACTACTACTACTACTACTACCGCATCTTCTAAAGCTGCTGATCCATCCGCTGTCATTACTGCTACTCCCGCCTCTGTTGAGGATGCCCGTCGAATCTACCTTGGAAATCTGCCCCGCAAGGTGAAGCCTGAGGATATCACCTCCTTTTTGGAAGGTTACAAGATGTAAGTCATGATTTTTGATGATACTTATGGTAATGGATCTCTAACCCTACATATTTCTAGTGAAAATGTTTCAATTCCTAACACCCACCGACGGGCGCGTGGTAGAGGAGGCCAGACTGGACGTACTGCGTTTGCCTTTGTTGACCTTGACTCTGCCGTCGAAGCTCAGAGGGCTCTTGAATCTCTACACGAAAACGTTTTGCAGGAGCGCAAGATCTCTGTGAAGCTTGCAAAGCCTATTACCCCTAGGGCACCTAAGGTCAGTGTGATTCTAACTCTTTGTTTTGTATTGTGCCCAATCTAACTGTTTGCAGCTAAAGGCCGAGAATGTTTCTGAATCTGACACGAAGGCCGGTGAGGATGCTATTGATGGTGCTGAGAAGAAGAAGACAAAGAAGAAGTCTAAGGCCAAGAGAGAGGCATCTAAGGATGGTGAGAATGTCGACCAAAGTGCTGTTGAGTCTTCTGATGACAAGACCGAGAAGAAGAGCAAGCCTAGAGCTTCCCGTCCCAAGAGAGAGCGTGCCCCTGAAGACATGTCTCCTACTGATTCTATCTTTATTCGAAATCTTCCCATGGGAACAACGAAGGAAGAGGTGAGCATTCCATTACTTGTTTAATTTGTTTTTATCTAACCCATTTTGTTAGCTTGCTGAGATTTTGAAGGATGTTGAGCCTATTTGGACCCACGTTTCTTTCAAGTTTGTGAAGTCTGCCAAGACTAACCGACCCTACCGCCAGTTCTTTGGATTCGCCAAATTGAAGGATACAGCTACTCAAGAGAAGGCGACTCTTGAATACAGTGGCAAGGAAATCAAGGGCCGTGTGATTAAGGTTTCTGCTGTGTCTCTGGAAAAGCCCAAGGAGAACAAGGTTGAAGATGACAAGGAGGGTGTTACGGAGCCTGAAAAGGTGACTGAAAAGAATACTGAGAAGAAGACTGAAAAGGTAGTTGCTGAGAAGGAAACTGAGAAGGTAGCTGAGAAGGAAACTAAGGTAGCTGAAAAGGAAACTGAAAAGGAAACTGAAAAGGTAGCTGATATTGAAGCTGTGAAGGAGGCCGACGTTCCAAAGGAGAACCCCCAAGCTGAGGCTACCACTGTCTAATGTTAACATGTAGTTTGCCCATGTATGTAATTTGCAGGAACGGCGGTAACATAATGATTTATTGATGATTTCTCAGAGAAAAAAGACGACTTGAAGACAAGCTAAACATAACACCAACAGCCGTAGCCGTAGCCGTAGCCGTAGCCGCGATATTACAATCAAGCCTACCGGTAGGCAGATGGTTATAGCTTCTACAAGTAATACCGGTATGCCTTGCAAAACTAGCTTCGGAGATATCTCTACCAAATCCAGAGGTCGCTATAAAGCGAAATTATGTTATCCCAACTTTGTTTAGACTAGTTTGTAATGCCCTTACCCATTGACACTCTAATATGATTACATAACTCAAATGTGACTGTCTTTCCTATTTCAGATGAATAAAATTTCTGGCCCAGGGCGACTCTAGGAGGATACTTGGGTTTTCTAATTTTTACAGAGACTCTTTCATCGTCTGCCTTCGACAATCACCGCAATATAGTAATTAGCCATGGGTAAGTCCATCAACAGTAGCCAAGTTTAATGCTTGAAAACTGATTTGCATCATGTCCTTTTTGAACTGCTGCTAACGTAAATCAGGTCGTGTTATTCGCAATCAGAGAAAGGGTGCGGGCTCCATCTTCACCTCCCATACCCGCCTTAGAAAGGGAGCTGCCAAGCTTAGAAACCTCGATTACGCCGAGCGTCACGGATACATCCGTGGTGTTGTTAAGCAGATCATCCACGATCCTGGTAGAGGTGCTCCTCTTGCCAAGGTCGTTTTCCGCGACCCTTACAGATACAAGCAGCGTGAGGAGACCTTCATTGCCAACGAAGGTCTTTACACTGGTCAGTTCATCTACGCCGGTAAGAAGGCTTCTTTGAACGTTGGAAACATTTTGCCTCTTGGCTCTGTTCCCGAAGGTACTATCCTCTCTAACGTAGAGGAGAAGCCTGGTGACCGTGGTGCTCTTGGACGTACCTCTGGTAACTACGTTATCGTTATTGGACACAACCCCGATGAGGGAAAGACCCGTCTGAAGCTCCCCTCGGGTGCCAAGAAGGTTGTCTCTTCTGACGCTCGTGGTGTTATTGGTGTTGTTGCCGGTGGTGGTCGTATTGACAAGCCCCTGCTTAAGGCTGGTCGTGCTTTCCACAAGTACAGAGTTAAGAGAAACTCATGGCCCAAGACTCGTGGTGTTGCCATGAATCCCGTCGACCATCCCCATGGTGGTGGTAACCATCAGCACATTGGTAAAGCTTCTACCATCAGCAGAGGTGCCGTGTCTGGTCAAAAGGCTGGTCTCATTGCTGCTCGCAGAACTGGTCTGCTCAGAGGTACTCAGAAGACCAAGGATTAAAGCGTCTATCTACTTTTTATCTGTTAATTTATATATATAAATTTTATGTGTATGCTTTTGTCGAAACGAAAAACAAAAAAACTTGAAAAAAGTCGTCCCTGAGTATGGTCTAGACGTTGACTCTACTTGTCTGCAAGACTTTGACTAGATCTAAGAGCTTGGGCCATGAAAAGTTTCAAGCCAATTTTTCGCGATTAATTATGAATCGTACAGTACATTTCGATTAGAAATTTGACGGCTACATCATCTCTTGAAGTCTGGACAGGTCCAACTACTGTCTGTGATGATTGTAATCTGGCTTAGGAAGAAATGTTCCTAAATTTTTGTACGGCACCCATATTCTGAACTAGTCTTGTCAACCTAAGCTGCCTCTCAACATACGGATATCCTTGTAACGGGTTAATTTACAACTACTACCTTACCGGTAGATTAAGTTGGGCAGTATTTATCAACTGACCGCGCATGGTATCCTTGAGCCAGCTCTGGACTTAACTTAAGCCCTGCTGAGTCTTTTCCAAATAACCTGAGAGTCATTTGTAGTCTACTGTCATCTAATCAAGCATATGTGAAGCAGGTTCTGGTCTCTAGACTAATTGCAAGGCAGTGTTCCACCAAAAAGGGGCCTACAACTGTTAACGTACAGGGAGTTAACGCCCTTATCCCATGGCATGCCGTGGTCAGTTTAAATGTACATATCACTTAGAATGTCAATAAGCTAGCCCTTCCCTTAGCCATTCTTCCCTAGAATATTCGAAGATTGCGAGAACCTCATATATTTTGTCGGCTTGCTCGAAGGGAAGTTCTCGAGTAGATTTCTTAAGGTACCGTCCAGACTCCAGACTGCACAAAATATATATAGGTCTAGCTAGCTAGCTAGTCCCGGATGCATATGATTTACACAGGCTCGGGTCGGTCTCTGTATATACGTATTAATAGTACTATTATTGGCTAGCATGACTAGAGTTCTAGACTGAGACTCTGCCGGTAGATAATTCAGTGATAATTACAGCTAGCAAGGCCCACACTATCGGGTATACTCAACCGTAGACAACTGATCCAGGTATCTATCTGCATGCCCCAGGCCCCCAGAAGTTTCTCAAAGGTTAGACTGATTGAGTTGAAAAGATAAGGCTGCTGCTGTTACAATTACATCTACCGGTAAATCGATTCACTGGAGCGCGCCTTCTGATTTTCACGAGCTGGTCTAGATTTCTCGTATAGTATCTGCTAAATCCTTTTCATTAGTTTTTCAACAGAGTTAATCGCGTTGTTCTCTGCTTGGTCTTTATGGTTCATATTACAGTACTTCATAGTAGAAGTTCATACTAAGTTCATAGTACATACCGGTACTGCTTTTTGTGCCAATTAAATTGATTCCATATCTTAGAATATCTATCTCCGACGGCCAATCTCCACATAACCCCAACCTTAACAGCCGCACATATATTTATTTCTTATTAAAATGCAACTCCAAGTTAATTCCACGCGCCGTGAGAAAAAGGGAGATAAAACGAAATGAAATGAAATTGTGATAAATCTATTCACATAATGTCGTCATAGAGACGTGCTACAACTGGCCTTACGAATTATTTACTACCGGTAGCATGCGTACAGTAGTGAGTCAACTAGTGACTGAGTAGTCTTCTCTGTTAGACTAGCTGGTGAGCAGACCGTAAGCCTAGAGCACGCTAGCTCGAACTTCAGTCATAGTTAATCCCAGATAATAGGTATCATACTATCATCAACTTGCATTCACACAATGCCATTCACCCTTGGAGCCGTAATAACTATGATATATACTGTATTAGAATGCACGGCCTTAAGAGAAAAGGTTTAGAAATTTCAATTCTTTTATCTATGATTATTTTCAGCCCTGCTTATAATTCCTACGCCCATTTATCTACCGCTAGCCTATCCCCACGGCACCAAATGAATTGATGACAATTGACAACTGATCCTGACCAGTTTCCCGTGAAGTCATTAGTTCTGCTATTTAGGTCGACCTCGTGGCTCATTAGTAGTCTGATTTCTGCTTATAATTCCGATATTCAAGATACAACTGTCGTCTGCTGCCTCGTTTCGGCTGTAATCTGTTTGCAAAGTTCATGATAATATCTTCGCACGGCATATCTCCAAGACTAGACACTTTGAAAATACCATTTTTTTCCCTTTCTTCCTTCTCACTTCTTTCCATACTTATTTCTCTACTATCAACTATTGACGTTGAAAAAAGAATTGAGCTCTCCGCTGATCTCTTTCTCCATGTCTTCCTCGACCGATCCCTGGTGGGATTACGACGATTTAAACCCGTATTACAGGCACAAGTGAGTAAATCCAATAAAGTTATTCGGTTTTTTTATATGCAAAATTCTAACCAAAACTAGATTTCTCCAAGAGATTCCCTTCTACAGTCTTACTGCTGTTTCTTTTTTGGCTCTTTTAATTACTGCTCTACCCCAGGTTTTGTCCTGGTTGAAGACTCGTAGAGCCAACAAAGATCCCAGTTATCGTCCACTTCTAGTTCCCAACACCCTAGAGGATGAATCATACTCCTACACTGAAGACATCCGCCGCGTGAGCGAACTACAACTATCCAGCTACGGCTCCATCGTTTCCAATGCCAAAAAAGATAATACCGCTCCCACCAAAGAGATTTGGAAAGTCATTACTGTTGTTCGCTCTACTTCTGAGCGTCTTCGCGTGGCGACGGAACTAGTTGTCTGCGCCTTAATGCTCCTAATTTCAGTTTTTGCCCTCCACACTCACGATATTTCCAACGAATTTTCTCACTCTAGTGCACTCTTAGCTCAGGCTGTGTTTTGGGCTTATGCTTTTGCTTTGATTCTTCTGCGGTTTACATTGATTAGGGGTCCCCATCCGCCCAAGATTGGCCTTTGGAGAAATTCTACTACTATTTACCTGTTTGCCTGGATCTTCACTTTTCCCAACTTTAGATCTTCCTTGATCCACCCTTACTCCACCCTTTCCAAATGGTTTCATGTCTTGCAATTTGTACTGACAACTGTGTTATTTGTCTGCAATTTCTCTTCAAAGCTAGGCGATCAGCCTGTCAAACTCTATACCAGGGGTGAATTCCATCCTTCCCTTGAACCTATTTCATCCCTCTTCCAGCAAATAACGTATAATTGGATTGATCCACTTATTTGGAAAGGCTACTGGACAAGCTTGCAGAATTCAGATATTTGGGAGTTGCGCCACGATGACCGTGCTCGTTCCGTACTTGACGCTTACAGAAGTGTTCAGACTCCCTTTGGAGTTGCTATCCGAATGGGTATCTACTTTCGCCCATTCCTCATTGTTTCTGGATTTTGGGGTATAGTTGATGCATTGGCTAAATTTGGACCACCTTTTCTCATGAAGCAAATCTTGGAATACGTTCAAGATCCCTCTAAAACGCCAGCTAATGTTGCCTGGCTCTTTGTAGCTGGAATGCTCTTCTCTGGTGTATTTTCCAACATTGCTTCGGGTCAGTCTTTATTTATTGGCCGACGCATTTGCATTAGAATCCGCGCCATTATTGTTGGAGAGGTCTACAGTAAAGCCCTCCGCCGCAAAAGCCGAGCAGTTAAAGAGAAAGACTTGGGATCTAATGACAAGAAAGATATGGATTCAAAGCAGGATGGAAAGGCCGAAAGCTCAGATGACAAGGTTGACAAGAAAGATAACGCTGAGGAAGGCCAAGCCAAGCAAGGTGCCATCATCAATCTGATGGCTGTTGACGCCTTCAAGGTGTCTGAAATTTGTGGGTATCTTCACTTTTTCGTTTCAGCTATCTTGACAATCATTCTCGCTATTGTTTTTCTTTACATGATCATTGGCTGGAGTGCCTTCGTAGGTGCTCTAGTTGCTGTTGTTATGTTACCAGTGAACTACAAGTTTGCCACACTCTTCTCCGGTTATCAAAAAAATCTTATGACGACGACTGATGAACGAGTCAACAAGCTTAATGAACTTCTTCAAAGCATCCGGATTGTGAAATATTTTGCTTGGGAAGACAAATTTTCTGACTCTGTAAAGGAAGTGCGGAGGAAGGAAATTGCTATTCTCCGCCAGCGAGCCCTTGGTTGGGCTCTTGCAGGTACCGTTTATGTCATGTCGCCTCTTTTTATCACCGTCGTTTCATTCAGTACTTATACCATTATTCAGGGCCATGTTCTTACTGCCCCAGTTGCTTTCACATCGCTCGCTCTTTTCAACCTCATGAGAAACCCTATGGGCGAGCTGGCAAATATGCTTAACAGCCTTCTTCAAGGAAAAGTGGCTATAGACCGTGTTGAAGAATTTTTAAAAGAATCCGAGACCTCCAAGTACACCCAACTTGAAAACTCTACTCGTCAACTAAACTCCCCTATCATTGGTTTTGAGAATGCTACATTTTCCTGGGTTTCATCTGATGCTTCTGCCAACCACTCGAATGATTTCAAGCTCCGTGATCTCAACGTTGACTTCAAAGTTGGAAAACTCAACATTGTTATTGGACCCACTGGCTCTGGAAAGACCTCGTTGCTCCAGGCTCTTCTTGGAGAAATGGAGCTCGTTGAAGGTCAAGTCTTTTTACCATCTCCTCGCAACCGTTATGACGTGTCCCCTGATCTCCGTACAGGCTTAGCCGAAACCGTCGCCTACTGTGCCCAACAAGCTTGGCTTCTTAACGATACTATTCGCAACAATATTACTTTTGGTTCAGAGTTCAATGAAACCCGTTACCAAGCTGTCGTTGATGCCTGTGCTCTTAAGCGCGACTTGGAGATTTTGGACGCAGGAGACTTGACTGAAATCGGTGAAAAAGGTATAACTCTTTCTGGTGGACAGAAGCAGCGCATATCCCTTGCTCGAGCCATATATTCTAACTCTAGGCATTTGCTCCTCGATGATTGTCTCAGTGCCGTTGATTCACACACCGCACTTGCCATCTATGAGAAAGCTTTAAGTGGCACCCTTTGCTCCGGTCGTACTGTTATTCTTGTATCTCACAATGTTCCTCTTACCATTTCCCGAGCCTCTTACGTTGTTGCTATGGATAATGGTCGAATTAAGGGATATGGATCGCCCTCTGAACTAGGTGCTCAAGGCATTTTGACTCCTGAAGACTTAGCCACTAGTTCTGCGACTGCCAGCTCGTCTGCTACTCGTGCTGCTTCTACGGAAGACCTTCAAGAGCATGCCGCACCTTCTGCTTCATTGTTGGTTGCCAAAATCTCTACTATTGACGCTGATTCAACTGATATAAGTGAGGACGAGGAGAGTGGGCGCGTGAAGACTGATGGAAAATTAATGGATGAAGAAACGAAAGCCGATGGGCAAGTAAAGCCCAAAATTTATGTGACTTACATGAAAGCAGTCGGAGGGGTTCCCTTTTGGATAAGTCTTCTTGTACTGTTCATTGTCTGCGAGTGGATGACTATTGGTCAGTCTTACTGGATTAAGGTCTGGACGTCCCAAATGGCAGGCACTATTGAAGCATTCTCCGCTACCTTTTTTGCCAAAACATCTATCTTTGAGAACCATGCCTCCTTTGCTTACACGAATACCTTCCTTCTTATGGACAATACCACTGAAGTTTTAACAGCCACCACTGAGCCTTCCGTACACTCCCCTGCATACTATCTGAGTATTTACGCTCTTGTTGGCATCACGTCTACGTTCATGGGTGCTTATAAAGATATTGTTGGGTATTTCGGTGGTGTCAATGCAGCTCAGAAGCTTTTTGAGGAAATGCTTGATTCTGTTTTACATGCGAAGGTTCGCTTTTTTGACTCGACTCCAATTGGTAGAATTATGAATCGGTTTTCAAAAGATGTTGAATCCATTGATCAAGATCTCGCCCCTATCGCTTTCGGAGTTTTTGAATACATTTTGTCCATTATTTCAATTACCGTTCTTATTTCATTTATCACGCCTGGTTTTTTGATTGGTGCCGTATTCATTGGTGCTTTATACTGGGCCATTGCCGCATTTTATATTGCATCTTCCCGTGAGCTCAAGCGACTTGATTCAGTCTCCAAGTCTCCTATTTTTCAGCATTTTGGTGAGACTCTTTCTGGTGTATCTACCATCCGCGCTTATGGTATCACTGATCGTTTTATTCAAGAAAATCTCGATAAAATTGATGCAAATAATAGGCCTTTTTTCTACATGTGGGTTTCGAACAGATGGCTTTCATTTCGTATTGATTTTGCTGGTGCCTTGGTCTCGTTCTGTGCTTCAACCATGATTATTTTAAGCGTTAACCGTTTGAATGCTGGTCTAGCTGGTCTTTCTCTTTCCTACGCTATCACCTTTAGCCAAAATGTTTTGTGGACTGTTCGTTTTTGGGCTATTATGGAAATGAATATGAACTCTGTTGAGCGTGTTCAGGAGTACATGGAGATTGAACAAGAGGCCCCGGCTGTTATTCCTGATTCCCGTCCTCCGGTCAATTGGCCTTCTCGGGGAGAAATTGAAGTTCAGAACTTGTCTCTACGTTACGCTCCCAAACTTCCTTTGGTCATCAAGGATATATCGTTTAAGGTCGATTCATTTAACAAGATTGGTATAGTTGGTCGAACTGGGGCTGGAAAGTCTACAATTATTACCGCTTTTTTCAGGTTCTTGGAGGCCGATGCTGGCTTTATCAAGATTGACGGAGTGGACATTGCAAAGATTGGCCTGAAGGATTTGCGTGAAAACCTTGCAATTATTCCTCAAGATCCTACTTTGTTCACTGGAACGATTCGCAGCAACCTGGATCCATTTGGCCTGTATTCTGATGCAGCCATATTTGAGGCTTTACGCCGTGTGCAACTTATCAAATCGCAAGAGACGAGTGAGGAGAACTCTGGGGAAAATTCTAACCAGTTCTTAAACTTGGAGAATCATGTCGCTGAAGGAGGTGGTAACCTATCTCAAGGTCAGCGCCAGCTTACCTGTCTTGCTCGTTCGTTGCTCAAATCTCCGAAGGTTCTCTTGCTCGATGAAGCCACTGCATCTATCGACTACGACAGTGATGCGCAAATTCAGAAGACCATTCGCGAGGAATTTGGCCAGACCACCATTTTAACGATTGCCCATCGTCTGAAATCGATAGTCGATTACGACAAAATTTTGGTAATGGACAATGGAGAAAGAGTGGAGTATGATCACCCTCACATCTTGCTTGAAGACAAGAACTCCATTTTCTACGCCATGTGTGAGAAGAGCGGCGAGCTAGAGACTCTATTGAGCATTGCAGAGAAGGCATATTTTTTGAAGAAATAAATTTAGTATCTAGATTAATCAGTTTCAATTTATTCTCATGATACTTTAAAAATTCACCTGTTCTACTGGGACAACTTCAGAGTCAGAAAACACAAACACGTTGGCGACGATTTAAACCCATTCATTTAATTAATGGGCCCGTATCATGAGGCAAAATCCTGAACTCGTATGATCGGCTAATAAATATGGGAAGCGTGGTAGCATATTTAGCCAGAGATGCAAAATGTAAATGATTAATTTTGAGTGGTCGATATTAGCGCGCATCGTTACTTTGATTCAAGCCCTCAGTCGTCAATTACGCAGTGAATTATTGCGTAAGACCAATGCGCTGTTCTTTACTCTTCTTGCCTCCAGCGGGAGCAGATTCTCGGTTGCCGTTATTGCCATGAGAAGGCAACTTGGAACCATCGTGCTGTTGTTCGTTTTCTTTTGCCTTACGGTCATCATAATCCAACACGTCTTCAGTTGTCAGGCGAATAACAGTTAAAGGCCTTCGTAGCATTTCTTGTTTGTATCTTTAAGCTGTCAGATTGCAGACTTTCGTAATATTAAGAGGGGGGTATACAGAATATGGTTCTCTGGTATCGTTGTTTGCAATGGTGATGAAGAGTTTTGACAGGGGATGGCGACTAACCTTGGTGCAACCTAAAAGGGAGGGTAACACTTACAACGAAATGGAGAAATTCAAGACATGAATCCTTTTGGACGCTTTTTTTATATCAGAAATCTTCTTCTTATCGCCATCCTAACTCTCTAGCATCTATTCAAGTTCAACCGACCTTTGGGCTATGCGAATAGAACATCCAGACCTCACGGACCTATATTGCACTTAGCTCGAAAGCACATCTGTATTTAAAAGACGTGTTGGAAGTGTTTCTAAATAACTCGACTGTTATGAAACTTGATTGTTAATATTGAGCGCATAGAACTTATTACCAACTTTGAGTGCTCTTAAATTATATCTTTCTATCGAATATCATCGAATATCATCGAATATCATCGACTATTATCGACTCTGATCCTGTGCCCATTGTGCTACATCATTGGTGTCTTCATCACACAACAAGTCCCTCACTTTTGAGTCTTCTTAAGCATGGCAGATTCGACTACGCACACTGATCCAGAAACTCATAATTCAACAAGTTCCAACCAAGACACATGCCGAATATGTAGGTCAGAAGGGACTCCTGAGGAGCCCTTATTTCATCCTTGCAAGTGCAGTGGAAGTATAAAATTTGTCCATCAAGATTGGTATGCCTATTTGATTTTACTATTTCCGCTTAACTTTGTTTGCTAACATTTTATTGTAACTAAAGTCTGTTCGAATGGTTGCGGCACTCTCAAAAATCCGCCGTGTGTGAACTGTGTAAAACCTCCTTCAAATTCAAAAAGGTGTATTCCGCCGATATGCCTGAGAGTTTACCAAAATATGTGATATTCTCTCAGATGCTAAATTCTATGAAAAATACATTTGCCATCCCAGTAAAGCCGGTGCTGGTAGTATTCATGTGGTTTATGGTATTTCCAATTTTTGTCCGTGAATCGCTCTGGCTTTCAATTACAAACATCGATCAAGTGCTGTTCGGGTGGGAGGGTTTGAAATGGCCTTTCACGGAAGAGTCAGTCGAAAATACGGTGGTGACATTTGCCAAATATATTTCCAGCGACACTTCTGCTGAAAAATCAGAGCTAACTCCTTCTACTCCACATCCTCAGTACGATCGAATCCTTGCGGTTCATTTAGTGGAGGGAGTATGTATATTCGCCACATACCTAATTATCGCGTTTGTGATTGTGATGGTACGCGAATGGATCATCCAGCACGAAGGCCCAAGAGGCCTACGAGAAGGTGCTGCTGACGCAAATTTCCAAGGACTACTCGATCCAAATCAACTTGATAATCTTCCCAGAGATGAAAATAACCTTCCCATTGAACTACCTCCCGTTCCCGATGGATTACCTCCACATATTGCGGGACAGGTTGAGGAACTGCGTGAAAGACTACAGAGAGCACCTGCTGACGCTGAAGGCCTTAGGGATGTGCTTAGATTTATGCAACAACTCCATCACTTTGAACACGCGCCGGCCAATCCACAGCAAGCCCCTCATTTTAATATTGAACAACATCTTCAACATCACCACCTCCATATCAATCTAAATGCTGAGGCTGCACGGAGACCACCAAACGTTCCTCGGGCAAATGACGTTAATGGGGCAAATCAGCCTGATGCCGTTCCCCAGGTAGTTCCTGATGATGAGGAAATTGCTAACGTTAGGTTGGAAAACCAGCCACCGATTGTGCAAGTTGAACGTGATGCTTTCCCTCAAGAAGATGCTCGTGAAGATATATTAGACCGAGCTCCTTGGATTGCTGATCTGGCTCACCCAGAAGTCCGACCATTTGTCGAAGGCATCCTGAATGAAGGGGCGCCGGCTGTTCAGTTTAATGCTGCCTTGCCTGACGATGTCTTGGATGACGATGATGCGGGCGATGACTTAGACGGAATTTTTCAGTTTTTAGGAATTGGCGGTCCGTTCATTAATGTATTTATCAGCTTTTTCTGGATTGTTGGTGGTACCTTCCTCGCCAATGTCACTCTCGTCGCATTTCCTTACATGTTTGCTCGCATTGTAACAACTGTGTGTGGTTTTGGTATCTTACTTTTGGCTCATATCACTGTTCATTTGGGCGACATAATTGATGATGCGACCATATTATTCCTCAACCAGAATTTTGGCATGTCCCTTGGAACTGTTGAAGAATCTTCTTTGAAGGAAGTTTTCTTTCGATCTCCAATTCTCACATATGTGACCCAGTTCTCAGCCTATACCCACTCTCCTCATCCAAGATCCTTTTTTAATGGTTTGCTCTATGTTTTGTTAGGTGCGTTTCTTATTACCATGATTCTGGTACAGTATGTGAGTTCTTCCTTCAGGTTTGCTTCTTCGTTGAATGGAAAAAGAATTGAGCAAGAATTTGTCCATGTTCTACGCCATGTTGGCGATATATTGAAGGTTGTCACTATTACTGGTATCGAATTAGTGACCTTCCCCATATTTTGTGGAATTCTACTGAGTGGTGCATTACTTCCAATTTTGCCAAACGAGACCTTTTACGACAGGTTGGTTTATACGCTGAATCACCCATTTGATAGTCCGCTAGCATATTGGTGTGCAGGTACTTGCTACATGTTTCAACTAGCTATATTTGTTACAATGTGTCGCTCTATTATGCGTCCTGGAGTCTTGTATTTTGTTCGGGATCCTAACGAACCAAACTTTCATCCTATCAAAGAAGTTATGGACCGAAGGCTAATACCGCAACTGAGAAAAATTGCCATATCTGCTGTTATGTATGCAATTCTCATTTGTGTGTGCATTGGGGGTGTTGTGTGGTCTCTTCGTTACATATTCCTTGCCTCGTTTCTTCCCCTCACATTTGACTTCGTAAAGACTAAAGAAGCTCTAAAATCGCTTTCGGTTTTTATGTCGTTATTTCTCCATTGCGTTGTTCTTTTGACTTTCCGGTTAGTTTTCTGGAATTTTCTTAGGCCAGTTCACATAATACGTGCAGTATGGGAGACGGTGTTTCTGCGTGCCTGTGCAAAATTGAGACTCTCGTCGTTCATTTTGAACCGCCCAATTCCTCGAGAGCGTGGTACTGTGTATTACGGAAGTTTCAAAGCATGGTTTGATAGTGTACAACCTGATTATTTCAAGCCTGCACCCGTTGAAGATATTGAGACTATCCCTCACGACAAAGCAATATTTGTGCTTGATGGTGTTTTTGTGCGTGCTCCTGCCACTGATGGTGCTGCCGGCAAAAAAGAGCTTAAGCTGTTTATTGAGGTGAACAAGGATGATATTCGTGTTGATGGCCTTGAGAATGATGAAACTGACTTGAAAGATTATACCGTGGTGTACACACCTCCTCACTTCAGAATGCGTGTGTTTGGATTGCTTTGTGTCATATGGGCAATTGGCGGCCTTGTGGTATTTTCAGTGACAGGCCTTCCTATCATTGTTGGCCGGTTTCTCCTTTCATTTGTTTTCAGTAGCAAAGAGGTTGATGAGAACAATGTGTTTGCCTTTGCAGTTGGGTTTATTCCAACACTTCTTGGAATATGTGCCGTTGACTGGCGAGCAGAAATCAATGAATTCCGAAAATATGGACTCCGGAATATTCGAAACGGCATAACAAGTGCAGGAGGACAGAAGCAAATTCTTAAATTGTTTATTGGTGCTCTTAAGTTCTTGCTATTCTCTGCGGTGTATTTTGGAATTATTCCCTTGCTCTTCATCTACACTTTGCATAAATTTGTGGTTGAGCCACTGAACGTATTTATGAGCATATCTTTCAGTGATAATGTTTCCGCTTACCAGAGCTTATGGTCCACTACTTTGTTTCTTCTCGTCGTCTTCTTGGTTCATTCCCCTTCCCGTCCCAACTTTCCACCTTGCAGGATTATCAATCGCATATTTCAAAATGGTTACATGGACTTGGATGTTGTGTTTGCCTGCAGAGTGTTTTTATGGCCTATCCTTTCTTTCCTTGTCCTTCATTTCATCCCTCAATCACTTCATTACGCTGGTAGCAAGCTTGTTGGTCGAGGTTATAAGTCAAGGGCATTCCTGATTATGCGCGACTACTCATATATTTCTGCCATTACGTCTCTTGTACTGGCTGCAATGACATTTGTAGGGGAGTCCATTTGGCGAAGATGGGAAACGAGATTCCGAGACCAAGTGTACCTGGTGACTGAACAGCTTGAGAACCTTGATCGTTAAGATTGCTAGAACATACTTTAATGCATTATTCTATTATCTGATCTCGAGGAGACTTAAACCGCGTGCCATAAATGGAGTACTAATATATTAATTATCAACGCAAAGTGTTGAGCCTGAGTAACTTTCACAAACGTTTGCCAACGTTCGTTAGCTATACCGGCATTAGGCAGCTACCAGTAACCCAGCTGCTCCCAGCATAAACATAAAATGACATTGTTTTTATGTAATTCGTAACCATGGCAACAACCCTTGTCCTGTATTTTCTTTTGTTTTGTTTCCTGCTTTTCTTTGGGTTGTTCCCTCCTCCTCCTCAAAAAAAAAAGGTCCAAACCTCCAGAACTCCGTCAAATCCTTTTTCAACCGTGATCTTTTATTTTTTCACCCTACAAAGACGATCTTACATAACCGCGTTTTTTTGACTCCAACTATTAGTCGTCAGTAGCCGGTTCGTTGTCTGGGGATATCATAGCGATTCACTAGCCATCGCACAGTCAATTCCGCTCGTCATATTTCCTCTCGACGCGTTTTGTTTAGTTTCGGCTATTTTTTTGGGCACTCTTCGACACTCTTTAAATTTTGATAATAGAGGCCGCAAGAAGCTTTCGGTCTTTAAGTTTTAGGGTTCTCTCACCGTGAAAAATATCTGGTGGTTATCTTATCGTATTTATCTTTTGCAGGCTATGAAAACGGGATAGCGACGGAATCTTTCTTGTTGATATTACTTTACAGTCCGCACACCGCCAGTAACGTTTCTTTACCTGGAGAACTTGGGCGGTGTTTGATTTTTTTTTTGCTTTACCCCAGCTCGGCGTTTTCACATGGGCGGCCTTACTATGGTCATGGCCCCTACACAATTATCAAGTAGTGCGGTCCCTCGAAAGAGAAATATTACGCGCTCAACTCGTCAAAAAAAACTAGAAGAATATGTACCTATTCCAACTGAAGAAACCGAGACTGCGACCTCTAAGAGGGCTAAATTACCTGTTGTTCGAAAAACGGCTTCTACGACTTCATCATTATCGTCAACTGCTCCAAGGAGAGGCCGGTCAGCTGCTACATCTAAAGAAGTTTCTGAGCCAGTGGAAACCATATCATCTACTAAAACACGGGCAGGTAAGCGAAAACAAGCGAAGACTGTTATTAAGGAGGTTCTCGAAGTTTCCAATGACGATACCGACGCAGACGATAAAGGGGAAGAAGAAGAGGACGATGGGTTTGCTTTTAGAAGGAAGGTTCCTAAAGCCACCAAAGCGAATTCGGCAACGACAAAGGCATCCTCAACGGCTACAATGAAGAAAACAGCTGCTAATTCTACGGACGAAACGGTCAAGCCGCTGAAGGCGCCCAAGGCCACGGCAAGAACCACGCGATCGAAGAAACAAATTAAATTAGATTATGAGGAGCCGTTAGAAGAACCGCCAGTGGAATCTCCGAAGCAGAACGGTCGCACCCATTCTTTGACCAACGGCAAATCGAAAGAAAATGGAAGCGCAGCGCCGTCTAAAGTCAAAAAGCCTCCGGCAAAGAAGAGAGTAACAAAAAAGAAAAAAGCTGAACCAATACCAGAAGTCAAATCGATAGAGTTCAACTTCGAGGGGCTCGACGACTACCCCGGACCAAATGGTCAAGCTCTAGACTCTCAACGACCTCCCATTCCCAAACACAAAAGCCACAATCCCTTCATCAACAATTCAATACCCGATAATGCCATCTCTACATACAGCAATACTTCATTTCAGCACCCACTGATGGGCGAATTCAGGGATGAGGCTAATGTGCCGTTGTACTCGCCTGAGGCAGCCACTCCTCCTCGGATAGGAGTCAAATCCCAGCAAATATCACTGCCACTATCAGATACGCCTATAATCCGAAAAAACCAAGAAATGCGCAAGAAACAATCAGGTGTGCGGCGGAGTAGCCTAGGAAATCGAGGCAAGCGGGCGAGCTCGATTGGCAATGGTTTTGTTGCTGTGCCACACTCGGAAGTGAGTCCCAAAGATTTCTACAAGCACTTGGATGCTGATATGCCAGAACCTCATCGTATGAAGCAGCTATTGCTGTGGTCTCTGAAACGAGTTATGGAAACTCAGGAAGAAACGTACAAGCAAATTAAGCTGAATCCAGCAATCAGTGCCGAGGACAGTGCAGCCATTCGTGTTGCAAGATTTATCCAGGAAGAAATAGTTAGGGACGTTGCCGAGGGAAGAATCAGTACAAGCTGGTGGAACAGGCCTGAGGACAGTGATTTGACTGAGACAGTTAAAAAACCAAATGTTCAAAATGTGACCAACAAACGGAACTATGAAGCTTTTGAGAAGCGGTATAATGGACTATTAAAGGAGCAAGAGCAGTGGAAAAATAAATTGGAGGAGGTCCGAAAAGCAGCAAGCGAACTTAGCTTACCGCCGTCATTGTCATCAAACTCACATTCAAACTCAGCAGCAATACCAGAGCTAGAAATCTTGAAAGAATACCCCATTCTCGGCCAGTCACAGCCAGATAATTCGACGTCAGCAACTCTCGGCCGTTTACAAACAAGTCTCAACGAGATGGAACAAGAGGTCGACCGATTAGACGATTTCACGCATCGAGCCGGTGCAGTATCAAAAGCGGCAACTATTTTTTCGGCGAACCAAATGAGTCGACTCAAGAAGCACGTTGAGAAATCGCGGCTCATGAACCTTGATCCTCGCGACAGTATATTAAGTTCCCTTGTACAGGCTTCAGAGGCTCACAAGAAGAAAACCACAGACGCCGGCGACGACAAACTGCAAGACCCTTCTTCTTCTTCGTCTTCTGCGACTGATAATACCAAATCCCAAGTATCACCGCCAGTGGGAACTACAACTGCTGATGGTGTGCCTATAAGAGATATTTTACGAACCATTACGAGACTCGAAAGGAATTCACCTTGAGAATGCATACGACGATGACGGAAACAAAAGATTACTAGGCGTCAATTCATTTTGTTCAAATACATTCCTTCAATTCTAAATTATTATTATTCTTCTTATTATCACTTCCATTATTGTTTTTTTTGATTTTTTTCAGTATCGTTATTTCCTTTTTCTCGTCATTGCCTTTTGTGCTTTTTTTTATATTAGCTTCCTAGTTTGTTTGTTAGTGTTTCTCTCATGACTTTTTTCTACTAAATCAACTTCTTACTTCCTATTTCTCATTAATTCCTGCAGAATACTTGTTACTTGCACTCTCTAGGTCTAACGTTTCTTATTTAAAAGATTTCTTCTAATCCGTGTAGTCTATTAGTACTGCAGTAGCCAGGGTCTATGCCCACGTTTATACTTTACATCGATACATAAGCACGCACTACCTAAGCTCCCCCTAAAGTGTAAATCGTGGTGGGTGCGCTGTAAGTTTGACATTTCTCCGCTCTGTAAATTCCGTTAAGTTCATTTGACTTAATGGGATACAACTACTCAAGGACACCCAAAACATATAACCCAGACTGAGTTGTACTGTATGTTACGAACGAGAGTATGAGCTGAATGCCGAGCTTGCATTATTGTGACTTAAGCATATGACACTATTGAAGATATCATTACCATGCTATGGACGCTTTTTTAAGTTCTTCGTTTTACTTGTGCTACCTGTAGATCGGGATCAAAATATCTTCTCATATTGTAACTCGCTTATATACGATTTTGCAGCACCTTCAGTATAACAAGGATAACAATTGAAAACAAAATACACAATATTACTGTTCGTGATCTTAAATTGAGTAAATCCCGAACCAATGAATGGATGATAATACTTTTATTCTTGCCATATATATGGCTTTACTTGGTACAAAAAGTAGATAGATAGATAGATAGATAAATCTTTTTATTGTCCCGTTTAATAGAGAAATTACACAAACTACAAAAAAACTATTTAGACGTGGAGTAGGACATGGTTCGTTTCCTGTCTGATATACAAACTGAGTCAGGCATAATTGCTTCACTAATTTTCAAAATGCCGCGATGGTGTCGGAATTTCCCTGAAGTTACAAAGGTTTGGGGTCTTCGAACTTCAGCACCAAGGGAAACCCAGTCGCTGGGATTGGGGAAAAACCTTGAGTGAACTACCCTAGAAGGTTGGCCATCATGGTAAAGTGCGGGTAATTTGGAGAAACTTGGCTACCGCGATAAGGCCTTTTCTGGAATCCAGAAGTACCTT
>JAJMKT010000078.1:0-65805 GCA_030563985.1 Geotrichum restrictum | reverse complement strand
CTTAACTCCAGCATCTTGATTTTATTATAAATACAACTATAGTACTACGTAGTCTAAAATCCGGTTATGCCGTTCTTTAGACCCTCTAAGAGTCTATGTAGGCATAATGTAGACTAGCTACCTGTTCTTCCATTGCAATTTTATTGGACTAGTCTAGATTACGATCAGCAGCTCTCGTATGTTCCATGATCTTAAGAAGCGATCTTTACCACGTACGCGTATAGCTACGGTACAAGACCTACTACGTACAGGTTTGGTTGCAGACCCTCTATAGAAGGTTCTTCAGTTCGAACTTCGAATCGATCATTTTCGTTTTGAGTGAACGGCGCTAATCTCAATGATATTATCAACATAAAAAATATACATACAGGGCTTTATTACAGGCGCGCTACGATACAGCGGTTCGTGCTTTGTGCTCGATTGAGGCTATATCTACCGGTATAGCTAGACGTCGAAGTCAAGGTTCAATATGACAGCGGTTTTCATTAATTGTAAACCATGGTGCACTTTATATAAGATTCCATCTTCTCAAGTAATGTCTGACAGTCTGACCACTACAAATTCAAGTACATGTGTATACTGCTCCATATGACATATGAAGTCATATCTTCTAGCTAAACTAGACTAGACCTAGCCTATATACCGGCAGTAAATCATGTCTCCACCATAAACAACTTGAGTAATGGCGTGGCTGCAACCGAGCTCATTAAATCCATCTTATGAATATTTGTCACCACTGTTCGCTGACTGATATCTCCGCCGCCATACTTCACTCCTCCACTTGTTATTCCTCTAGTACGCGTACTTCCCCTCGGCATTCCTTTTAGTACTCTTTTCAGTTCTCCTCCTGATTCTGATCCTGTCCCTAATCTCTCTTCTTTCAATTGGTTGGCAAGAACAACAACACTCTTTCCAGACCCGCTTCCAACCGCATTTTTACTTGTGCCCAAGGTCAGCACACCCAAAGTCTCAAGCACAGACACAACGTCCAGAAAGTCCGCAAAGCTCAACGGTGATAATACCTTGTCCCGGTTGCATAGGTCCAAGTACCGCGAAAATACCTGCATTACCGTTACCGTAACCTTGCAATTATTGGCCATTTTTGATATTGATATTGTCATGGCTTGGCTTCCAAGAGTGCACAAAATACATAAAACAACTTTTTGTTGAAGATTTAAACTTTTGATTCGCTGCGCCATGCCATTGCCATTGCCATTGCCACTGCCACTTATACCACCGCTACCACTGCCGCTGCCGAATGCTAAGGAGCATACTTTGGCGACATGAGAAATGGTTGCTTTTGGTGCTGTTTCGAGAGTGTGCAGCAGTCCCCACGACGTTGTTGTGGTCGTCGATGCTGATGCTGATGCTGATGTCGATGACGCTGATTCTGACACTGCTGAATTATCGTTGTTATCAATTTCACTAATTGCACCGGATCCACTAGTACCTGTGCCACTAGTACCTGTACTACTATTACTGTGTAAATTTAAAAGTGCTCTCTTTCTAGCCATTCCTGGAGTTTCCGGGGCTGTGCTGCCAACGACATCGTCTGAATTCAATTGCTGCAAATGCATGGCGAGTCTTAAACGTTGCTCTTCTTCAACAACTTCAATTGCTCGGCGACACACATCAAACGCTTTACGGAGATCACCCGTTGTAGACGCAGTCTTTCGTGCACACAATTGTATAGCAGAGAGTTGCATTAAAGGAGGAGGGTCGAGAGGGCCGCTGGCCATGGTTTTTCTTAAAGCTGCTTCTTCTGTTGGTTTAAAACTAAGGGGTGGCACGTCGACCATGTGCTGCACTGCCCGCAACCGTTGCTCAATGATTTCCGCAATCTCAGTCGCTCCATATGGCTGAAACGCCAGCAACTGCGGAATCAAACTCATGCCACGGAGTCTGGGCAGGAACCTATCTGTAAGGTCCAACGCATTCGCAATGCCAAAGAGGATTAGACTCGAGTTGGCGGCAAAGGCCCACTGGAAAATGCGAAATATCACTTCTTGGTCTTTCGTCATGATGTGATCAAGCTCATCTAGTACAATAATGTGCCGTGTGCTAGTACTAGTAGATTGCTTTGCAGCATGCGTTCCAGACGTCGATGTCTGCGCACGGACAAAAATATTTTCAAGGTGATCCACTATAGTAAGGCTGTGCTCATCAACTTGTGATTCACTTTCTTTTAGTTGTTGTGGTTGTTGTTCTTCAACTCCGTCTTCTTCTCGGTCTTCTTCTTGGATAGACTCGGACGCAGTGTCGTTTCCAGCAACATTCAACTCTTCAAAGATTCGTTCAAACACATCCCTCGCGACCCCAATGGTCATGCAATTGATACTCACCACCTTCACCTGAAATCCCTTGTAATTATTCTTATTCTTTTTCTTTTTCTTTTTCTTATCCTTCTCATTCCCCTTCTCATTCTCCCTCTCCTCCCTCTCCCTCTCCTTCCTATTCCTTTCTTTACAAGCCTCCACTTTTTGCTCAATCACTTCATTCAGCAAAGCCGATTTCCCAGTCCCCGGGAGTCCGCTTACGTACATGGCTCCACCCGTGCACGAGTCCAGCCGCTCATCCAGGAACTTTTCCACTATGGCTCTTTCGACAGTACGTCCAATCACCTTGGAAGAATGCGACCCGCGCTGGAATATCGCTTTACCCAGCGTGTATACTGTTGGGGTACTCGGCGTAGGTGGAGGTGCTGCACCACCATAACCAGAAAATCTGGCATTCGAAATGTTCCCTGCTGCTCCACGTGTTGGGGTTTTTGGTGCTGCTGATGGAGTAATAATGTGGCCTCGACTTCTGCTCCCTGGTGTTCCCTTGCTGGGAGTGCGTCGCACAATGGCAGGAAATTCGTCAAGAGATACGACTCGTCGGCCTGTAGTTGTGGGACGCGCACCCCGCCGGGTTTGTGTGGACGGTGTGCGTGGAGTTCTAGGAGTACTAGGAGTTCCGGGTATCGGTAAAGATGGTGACAGTGACGGAGATGGTTGTTGCAGCTGTTGTTGTTGGTGGTTGGTATCTGCAATTGTAGTAGTCCTTGATTCAAGATTTGAGCTAGGTGATTTATATTCCTGTTCGCCAGTGTTAGAATCTCTGTCTAGCTCGCTGTCGTTGTCGTCGTCGTCGTCGCTTATCACATGTATCACTGTTTCTGGTATCGGTTCAGACTCAGCTTCAAAGGATTTTGTCTTTAACTGCACAGATCCTTTGTCAACGATCAATGGCTCGTCATCCTCGCTTTCACTTATTAGCTCATCAAGTTCAGTAACCACTGCATCTTTCGGCTTGACACCTCTTTTCGGGCGCCTTCGAGGTATGATGTTAGGTGATGGCTTTGGTGATGACGTTGGTGAAATGTCCACAACTATAGGTGCTTTACCCCTGACGGGCCTCGTTGACCTAGTTGATCTGACTGGCGTAGTAGTAGTGTTAGTAGCATTAGTCGTCGTAGTGTTTACTAAAGTTTGTTCCCTTGTCCTAGGCTGCTTGGTAGCAGTCGTTGTCGCTTTTGTTGATGTTGTCTTGAATTCTAAAGGTATTGTACCTCTTGTACCACTCTTTTCGGTGCTCAGAACCTTTGACTTGGTGGTCCTTTTGCGAGCAGCAGCCATCTTTTCCTTCAATTTATCCAGCTCGGCATCAAAGTCATCCTCATCTGAATCTGTAATTTCCACAACTTCCAAGCTCTCTTCTCGAGCTTTTCTACCGGCGAATCCTCCTCTAACGTTTAAAGCAGGAATTGAGGCTACTGGGATCGCTGGAAGAGTTCGAGCCCCAGACCTTGTAACAGTTGTCTTTGGAAGTGGTGTTAGTTTCCGCCGACTTGCTCGTGTCTTGGGCGTGGATTTAGAACGGACCACATCAAGTGCCGTTAACGTCTCTGGCGACGCTGGATCAATTACAAGTTGAACAGCCCTATGGTCTACTAAGCCAAACTTTAGCAGAGAATTATGCACAGTCCAAAAGAATACTCACCTTTGCTTGCGCTACGTGTTATCACCATTCTGCTATGGACTTTGAGGGCCTTGCGGACGTTTACAAGGGTCAAAGGAATAAATTATAATGTAAATACCGAAGTAGTAAATAAAAATAAAAATAAATAATCAATAAATAAATGCTACGCGTTGAACGTGATCCGCGATTTGGGAGTCCATGCGCGGGTTGTCATGGACATGATGATCTCAATATTATAATTTGTGATCCAATGCTCTGATGCTATTTCATTACTCGTTAAATTCATAGTTGGCTACTGTCCATTGTTGTAAATGCTCCGGTATCCCTCAATGACCGAGGCGTCGCCCTCCAAATCCTCTTCCACCCCAACTAGATCGTCCATGCTGGGCTTAGTTGGATCCCGCTCTTGCACCTCAAAGTGGAATCCCTTCATGGCATCACTGAGACCATCCAGATTTCCCTCAGTCTGGCCCACACTCTCTTGCAACTGCTGATGCAAGTGACCCCCATTCACAAACGACATTTCCGCAAACTGCATAATCACCTCGTCCAGCGATTTACCTTCCGTCATCACCATGTGTTGGAGCTCCTCAAGCAGCGCAATCTGGGCCTCATACTTACATTGCCCATACCGCAGAAACGTTACATCTTTGCGCGAGAACAGCGACTCATCCGACAGTTGCTTTTCGTAGAACCGCGAGCTTTGCGCATGCTCCTTTGTACAGAACTTGGTCAGGTAAGCATGTACTATGGGAATTCGTTTGCTCATGAATTCGATTTTATAGGCTCCAGTTCCGTTCTTGGGCACCCGCGAACAAAGCGGGTACCCGCACATATGGGAGACGTTGCGTTCGTCAATGACTTCTTCGTAGGCGTCGGGAGTCAGGAAGCGGGCACAGAATTTGAGAAAGTAGGGGTCAACTGTTTCGAGTAGTAGAGGAAGGAGGGCCATCATAATCCGATCGCATTCGGTCTGGGTTAGCATCCCAGGGCGAAACACGGGCAAAAGAGTTCGGGCAAAAAGTCTTATAGAGTGTGAGTTGGTAAAGTCTGCCAGATGGCTTGCCACTGTCTCCTCAGTTATTGACTGGGTCATTAAGAGACTGTTATTATACTGTTGGGCCATAGTTTGAGGCGCCATCTTTTCTTTTGAGATGAAAAAAGGCGATTAAAATACGATTAAAGAAAAGTAACGAGAAGGAGTTCAAAAAACGAGAAAATGGTTGATCGGTATCATGTTAGGGTAAGGACATGTCATCGCAGGGGAATTGATCGAATTGATCTGAATATTATGACAAGCACTTGCAAGAAACAAGTACAAACGGCATTATTCTGGCTCTTTGTGAAGGCGATGACCTTTTCTAATTAATTATTACTTGAGACTACCTTCTTCGCGAGATCTTGAGCAAGCTGCTCAAAATAATGAAACTTTGCTGTACTTGTGGGCCATATTCCACCAGCTGCGTACCAGTAGATTTTGACCTACAGATACCGACGACGTCGTTAGAGACTTAAAGTAACTTTAGGTCCGGGAGTCGAGTTTCCCATTTGCACACGCTCATTAGCTAGTATCTAGTCGATATAAAAAAGACGTTACAGTATAAAGGAACTTAGAGGAACTTAAGCGCTGATTATATTTGGCCTCGTTTTGAGTTTGCTGCCGTTGCAGATAAGCTAGACACCAGTAAAATTTACCACAATATCCAGGGCCAAGCGGCCATTAGCTAGTCCAACTTGTACGAAATCGACGTCATGTTTATCGTCTTAGATTTCGAGCTCTTGGCGCGTCGAGTCATAAACTCTCGGGTGCCGTTGGAATTTGTTGGAAATGCGTGCAGGGTCATTTTTGAGACAATAACGGTTTTGGTTAACAAATGGATTGAGAGTCGAAAGACTGTAGGTGAGAATCCGTGAGAGCACCCGTATTGGTGTATTCTGCAGGTATAGTTATCACGCGGACAACGCCAGCGAGAAGGAGAAAGTCAGAACTAACGACAGCGCCAAAATTTAAGTCAATTGTCATTATATAGGTCGCCCATGTTTTTAGAAAGTTCGCCCTCGAGATCTCCAAACTTTTATTTTCCATATGACATACGTTGACCGGCTATTAATGTCACTGACAGGGTTCCAGCGCTCTAACAATTGTAGGCTATGTGGCCATGATGATTGATGAGTCTTATTGGAATTATTTTAATGAGATATGTGGTTGAAGAGGGCCCGGTGCTAACTGTTGTAGCAATTACAATTGAAACTTTGAATTGTAATACCTTCAACAGCTGTCTCACACGCTAAGAATCAATTGCCTTCCACTACCGCAGGAATAACTTCCATTTGCCTACACCTACATTTACAGTGGCCGTGCTGGGTAGCGAGTACTTGTAGTCTAGGTGCCGGAGTTGACAGACTCAAACACGCGCATATTTCAAAGTTAACTCAACAAACATAAACCCGAAACTTAAGTCAATGGTTCCTTAGAAAAGAATTTACGTAGACGAATTCTGACGTGCAATTTTAGTCAAAGATCTAGTCTAGTCTGGAGGGTCTAGAGTCTAGACTGCTCGAAGTCGAATTCGAATCAGAAATTTAAACGCATTTTAGGGATACTTTTGCGACTAAGCGTCAGCGGGAACCCCTATACTGGTATACAGTGATGTTTTTCTATTGCTACTATATAGACTAGCTGTTTTAATTAGAATGCCTCTAGAGCTTAAGAAATTCAATCGTTGATCAGATGGTAATGGTCATTATCTATCTAGTATTACTAATTAATATTTGGCTTTAGCAGCAGCACAATGCATTAAGATCAAGGTCAAGTCAGGATCTTGACCGGTCTCGAGTGACGTCGTTTCTCAATACAGCATACGTGCTAGTACCTGCTACTTAAAACTCGATGGCCATCACGAGCACTCGAGCACGATCGAGCGCCAGCTGGTACGGCAGATAGTATAGCACCAACTATAGATCCACCGTTATATCGAGATTCTTTTAATGTTGACAGTTAACGTTGATGTACCAGTATGTGAAATGACTGGCTTAGCACGACCTTTGATTTAACTTGAAATAAGATACTCGCACAATTTTTGATCGGTTTATTCTATATGTACAATTTGTTAATTACAAAAGATTGGAATGGATTTTCAATGAGTGTCAAAACTGCCAAAATTAAGAGCGAGAGAGCCACGAACGACGTGCATTGCGAGTGAGGAGTGTGTGTGTGTGTGTGTGTATAGAGAAGAGTAGACCAAAAAGGAAAAAAAGAAATAATTCATTTCGAGATCTCTAATGGATGTTAGACTTTTGCACGTAAACCTTTGAAATGTTTGGCAACGATTGTGGTTTCGAAGTTGCTGCGGCATTAGGACCACGTTTCGCCAAGGTTGAGATAAGTAATCGCTGAGCTGTTCTTGGCTGTCCAAGTCTAGCACACAACATGATGACAGAAGTCAGTAAAGCCAAAGCGCCCGCCTGATGAGCCGCACCCAATGACACAGGCACGACATACAAAAGGGTAGTAATACCAAGAGCAACTTGCAGCGACACAAAGCCCATAACCATGTTATTGGCACTCATGGCGGGCTTGGGAACAAACGGCCTCACTCTATGTGAGTAAAGATGGAATCCTACAATGGCAAAGAAAGCAGTGGTAGCAAGTACGCGGTGATTGAACTGCACTGTAGTAGGATTTTCGAGCATGTTGCGCCAAAAAAGGGCCCAGGTTGAACCTGGCTCCTGTTTGGAATAGTTGGGGTCAAACAGCTCCGAGGTGGGAGGGACAATGGTTTCGCCCATGTAAGGGAAGCTGTTGTAGATTAGGCCCGCATCAAGACCGGCGACAAATCCACCAGACATGGCCGTCACGAATACAAGAGCAAAAACTCCCCAGGAAAGGGCTCGGAACCGTTTAAGAGCGGGGTTGTCCAGCATCCCAATCTCCTTAACAGCGGCGGCGGGGTTTTTAATCCAGCGCGACTCGCGAAGAATGTCTAAACCGGCGAAAATCATGGCAGAGTAAAGAACAAACGCAGCAGCTAAATGGGTTGTCAAACGGTACTGCGAGACTCGCGGGTGCGAGCCAGGCTCTTCCATAAATTTGTTATCCAAACCAGACTTGACCATCCACCAGCCAATAAAGCCCTGAAGCCCGATGAGTGCCGTGATGAGAAATATGCGACCTGTAACGTGGGGAGTAGTTTTTTTAGAGAGAATAAAGTATGCAGCAGGGATCACAATACCAACACCAATGGCGCGACCTACAAGTCTGTGGACCCACTCCATGAAGAAGATGAATTTGAATTCCGATAAGGTGATATTCGAGTTAAGGATCTTGAACTCAGGAGACGACTTGTACTTTTCAAATTCCTCTTCCCATTCAGCCTGCGACAATGGTGGGATTGTGCCCGTCACTGGTTTCCATTCAGTAATACTAAGACCACTTTCAGTGAGTCTAGTTAGACCTCCCAATACAACAATACCAAACACCATACCAGACATTCCAATAAGCCAGTAGCCCACAGGGCGCCACGTATTAATAGGCCGGCGCTTGACAGTGTTGACTAGCGGGTTAGCTTGAAGAGACTCAGAAACAGATTTTGCAACACGCTCAAATTCGGCGGTATTCTTTGCGGCATTGCTTGCAACGGCGTTGCGTTGGTGCACAGTAGTCGAAAAGGATTTCGCTTGGGTCCGGAATACGCTGCTGCTGCTGCCATTAGTCGAAAAGGATCTATTTAAGATTTTGCTGGCGAGAGAAGAATTAGATTTAGCAGGAAAGGCCTTCAAGTTTGCAGGGCTTCGGCCGAGAGAAGGAAGCAGAGCGGTCCTTGCTGATTTAGCCTTTGAGCAGTTAAGCAGTAAAGTTGAGCCGCATGATTTTGCAGTAGCAGAGATTGAAAAGTTCTTTGAGAAGAAGAACTGCGACCTCGCAAGAGTTGAATATGTCATTTCTCACAGTGATACCTGGTGGTTGGCCTGTTGTATGAGCATGAAGTCAAAAAGAACCAGTAAAAATTGACTGAAAAATTGAAAAAACTAAGCGTAAATAGCGTTCAACTGGGTGGGCTGACATAAATTGTAAGGTAATAATGAGTAGCACGGCTGGTATTAGGGCAAGGCAGTGGTAAGGGTACTTTTAATTGCCAACAACGCAGCTTTCCCATTCACTTTCAAAATCAATCGTCACCAGCACCAAACGAACCAGCATCATCACCCCAACAGCATCACCACCACCAAACACCACAATGAGCTCAAAATTCCCTTCTCTCGAAGAAATTGACCAGGACATTGCTCCTAGCGTCGACTCTGGATCAGGCGACTTTATTGATTTTACAAACAACGACAGTAACGATGACTTTTTGTCACGAGAAAAGGCCGCTCTCGGCGCTGACGCTTCCGAATTTCAGACTAGCGAGGATGCTGGTTTTGGCGGTGGCGATGAAATTTCAGGCTTCAATGCTTCATTCCCCGCTCTAGCAACATCTGTAAGAACTACTTACTTTTTGCCTTTCTTTCTTATACTTTAAATCCCGCTAGTTCAGTTCTAACGTCATAGAACGGTCTGGGATCTTCGGGCCTTATTTCTGAGCCCAATGAGCCTTACCAGTCATCTCAGCCCGAACTCACAAGGGAATCTAATCAGCTGTCGCTAGAAGACTCTGTGCCCATCAGGTAGGTGATGTCTTTTATTATAATGGTTTTCTTGTGGGGTTATAGTTTGCTAACATGGCCAACAAAACAGAGAATGGAGAGAACGCCAAGCTCTAGAGATTCAGCGAAGAGACGACCTTAGTGAAGCCAAGCGCAAGGAAACTAGAGAAAAGGCTAAT
Source organism: Geotrichum restrictum (assembly GCA_030563985.1). Classification (NCBI taxonomy): domain Eukaryota; kingdom Fungi; phylum Ascomycota; class Dipodascomycetes; order Dipodascales; family Dipodascaceae; genus Geotrichum; species Geotrichum restrictum. Next base: position 56,023 of record JAJMKT010000078.1, on the reverse strand, counting down.
GCTGCAATTGACGACTTTTACGAAAACTACTCTTCAAAGAAGGATCAGAGCATTGAAGAAGTTAGAGCTGCTGAAAAGCGTTTCATTGAGGAGAGAGACAACAGTGTGGTTGGAACTACTTGGGACCGTATCCTGCAGCTTGTAGACACGTCTAGCAAGGGATCCAAATCAGAGCTTCATGACAAGACCCGGTTTAAGGAGGTATTGCTTGCGCTCAAGGGTAACCCGGACGCTCCGGGGGCTGCCGGGTACTAGCTGTAACGATATATTTATACAATTTGTTTCAAGCGTTTGCGTTCATCTGCCAGCCGTAATTAATTATAATTTTTTGGTTTTATCGTGATTGTTGTTGGTGTTGATATGGTGAGTTTTTCATGTCTGAATTTCTCTCTGAAATAATCAACTTGTCACTGGAATGAGATGTAATCGGGATCTTGAATACAAAATAAAAACAACCGACAAACACAATCTGAAATGACCAACGCCAACAAAACGGTATTCGTAACAACCGGAGCGACCATTCCATTCCAAGCTCTGATTGAAGCATGCTTAGATCCCGGCGTACTAGCCACATTTAGCAGTCTTGGGTTCACGGCTCTGGTCATTCAGTATGCCCAAGCCTCGACCGACATTATGGCGAAATGTTCCAACGCAAATGCAAAAAGCACAACCACAGACACAACTGCAGGCAGCTCAAGCCATGGGCTAGCAGTATCTGGGTTCAGGTTCAAGCCTGATCTTAGTGCTGATATCAAAGCGAGTGATTTGGTTATTTCTCATGCTGGTATGGTTGTTTAATTGACAAGTGTTTTTTTTTTTTTTTTTAAAAAAAAAGCCCGAAACCATGCTAAAGTTGTCATGTAAATATATATAGGAACTGGATCAATTCTAGACGCTTTGAGACTCCAGAAACCGTTGATAGCGGTGCCAAACTCTGATCTCATGGATAATCATCAGCAACAAGTGGCCAGTATTTTAGCAAAAGGGGGCCATTTGATTATGAGTTCAGTGAATTTGACGTGAGTGTTTTTTTTTTTTTTTTGGCCTTTCTCTCTCTGTTGTTTGTGAACTTGCTAATCGATTTTTTATTCTTCTAGGGAGCTTCGGAATGCCATTGTTAAGAGCCAGGAAACTACATTCATTCCTCTTCCTGGGCCTAATACGCAAAAACTGGCTGAAATTATATTTCAAGAAGGTCGGATTTCATTATAAACAGTACACACACCAGAATATACTTTCACTCATTTTATTAATTCATTTGTTTATTCATTTGTTTATTCATTTGTTAATTCGTTCATTAATTCGTTCATTTCTCTCAGGTCTCAGATCTCAACTTGGCGATAACAACACCATCTTTAAACTCGTCGTTTTTGACCCATGAAAGAACCTTCCGCACAAAAGACCCCGAAATTGACTCCGGACTCCGATCAAACAACGTCATCATCACAGCAAACGACCCCGCAAACACATATATATCCATGTTCCGAGCCACTGCCGTCTTTGTAATGCCCCGCTTATCCGTCTTGATAAACACTTTCCAGTACGTCAAAATGGCAGCCCGCGCAGCAAATATATACCGTCCCCGACCCCCTACCTGATCTATAAACGCGCAAAGACCAGCCATGAACCCAATCAACTTGAATCGGTAAGTGGAAAGAAAATTGGGGTTCAGAAGACGCTGGGTTACTTCAATCCCGGAAAAGGCAAACACGGTTGTAAGTACGATAAATGAAGTTGTTCTTAGTGACTTTGCAATCGCGTGAAGAACAATTTGGATATAAGTGGCAGCTGCTGTTGTGGATGTCGTCGTCGATGATGATGCCCTTTTGTTTTTGGGTTGTTCTTTCTTGTCTCTCGAATTAATGGCTAGCCCTTGGATTAGGTATAGAGCAAACACATACTTCCCAATCTTGGGAAACATCTTGAACGTGGTTTCGGTAAAGGCCCGAAACATGGACGGTTCAAATGGATGCATCATGGCGCCCGCAATGGTTCCAATAGCCGGGTGGGCTCTCGAAATGGCCGGTTTCACCGGTTCCAAATAATTAGGGAACCTCGCGTTCCTTGCAACATTACCAAGATTAGTATTCGGAAACATAAGGGGCGCTTTAAACTGTGGGTAGGCATTTGCGGATGCCTGTGCCAACCCCTCTACAAACTGATTAGTAGACGGCCAAGGTCCCGACACGCCCACGTATCCCCTCGGTTGTTGATCTACAGGAAACACATTGCCCGCCAATCTTGTCAACACCTTGTTTACAAACGAGGTATTAGTTTCTGGGTTGAAAAAAAAGGAATGAAATAGGTGCGAAAATGAAAAGGGAAACAAGGCCCAGGACCCCAAGAGTTTGGGTTTGACAGTATGAAGGTACCCCAGATCGTCGACAAAGTTGAATAGCATCTCGGATGTCCGCATCAACGCGTAGATGGCCAGCATGTCGCGGTCAATGCTAACACCATTAAAAGCGGTCTTGGGCAAAAAGCGGAATAGGGAGCCAGACACTAGTCCGGCAACAAGGGGGGTGAAGGTATGGGCCTCGATCCAGAGCTCTTTTGGGATAGGAACTTTTGTTTCTTGTAACTTTAGAATCTCCAGCCAACTTGCAAACTGTGGCCTAAGTCGAAGTAAAAGCTTGTAAACAACTTGATAAGTAAAAGGGATAGCAGCCAGAACCAATGCAATTCTAGCGCTGACCCCATCATTCAGGGAGAACCCTATTCGACCAGCATGGAAAGAAGTGATGGTGACTCGTCTTAACGACGTTGACCTTTTACGAGAGCTATAGAGCAGCAACAACACCTGCCATAGCGTTTTTCCATTTTTGAAAAGTAGGAGCAACAAGTATGATTTTGCAAAAAGGCGGGTGTTTGATCGGACAATTCGTGACACCGAAAGACTAGAGTTCGTTATGTCATGTTGGTGGTGGTGGCTGCTGTCACTTTCGCACTCGGGTTCACTTTTGGTATCGGGTTCAATTTCAGTTACTATGAATTTTGTCGACGACAACACGTCCTCTGCGGAACTCGAATCCACGAGGTCAGGGCTCGGCAATGCACGTCCAACAGCGCCTGCAGTGTTTATATCGAGCCGTTGTAAAACGCTGACATATTCTTCTCTTGAAAGGGCCAAGCTGATAATCTGGCCAATTACCTGGTCAGTTATTTTCAGTGGTTGAGCAGTACTAGTAGCAGCAGTGTTTGCTTCTTTGGTCATATTTTTGAAGTGGTTTGTGTCTGGTTGCTGGAGGTTGTTGTTGAAAGGGAAAAAGGTGGAAAAGGACAGAGACTTCGAGGGAGCGTTTATTTGCACATGCATTGAAACGTGGGGAATTTTTGTTTTTAAGTTGGCTCCAGACTTCATAAGCAGCAACAAATTGACTGCACATGTTAGTAACATTTGTGCTCATAACAATAAGGCCAAGACTGCTACTATTACATGTTAATAGCACTACCAGCTGTCATATAATGCCATATAATGCCATGTAATGCCATATAGTATGGTAATACTTCATCTGCCACCTGCCATCTGCTACTGCAATTGTCACCGTCTTTTGCTCTTGATTTTTATTTTTTTGTTGTGTTTTTTATGGTTTTCTACCCAATAAGAAAACTCCCAATATTGTGCACAACTGGACCAACAGTTGCTCATTTGCGTAGATATGCTTTTTACCTAACCTTCCTCTTTCCTCTTTTTTAACCGTCCTTTCGGCTCTTCATTTGTAACGTTCACACTCACACTCTCACTCACACAAAATGCTACGATTATGCGCACCCAAAATCTCTCGTGTCTCTGGACACCGCTGCATCTCAACCATCAGAAACACCCACAAACACCTTACTCGCCGCATTATTGTCCAACATTACACCAAACCTCAACCTTCGACAAATGCAAAATCAGTATACGTTCCTGGAGGCAGAAACTCATTCTCAAATAGCAGCCCTAGTCTCCAAGCCGGTCTCTCGCAGCAGCGTAGAGCTAGAGAACCGACACTTGGATTTGAAGCTCTCGACAATACAAAAATCACGAACCCAATAAAAGCTGAAAATGGAGATATTCTCAAGGTCAAAATTACTCAGCGAGCTTCGCAGAAACTTAACGCTATAAACGAGCAGGACAAAAAACCTGATCAAGCGCTTCGGGTGCTCGTTGAAAGCGGTGGATGCCATGGGTACCAGTATGTACTTGGCTTGAAGGACTTGGACACTATTGATGCCACAGAGGACTCGATATTTGAGTTGGACGGTGCAAAGTTTGTGGTGGACGCTACTTCGTTGGAGATCCTTAGGGATTCTACGATAGATTACACTTCGGAGCTTATCGGCAGTCAGTTTAAGGTTGTTAATAGCCCATATGCTACTTCTAGCTGTGGATGTGGATCAAGTTTTGACTTTGATCCAACAGCCATGGCTAAGTAATCTGTGTTTCTAATAGCTTTCATGGTCATTTTTAACGTCTAATTCATTGTCATCTCCATTGCCATTGCCATTGTCATTGCCATGGTCATGTTGATTTGCTCTCAAGTAATCGCCTTTTTTTATTGGGCAAGGGCTTAACGGTTACAGCTTTGCTCCCACATCTAACGCGTGTGAGTCAATAATGAATTTATATTTATTTAGTCCACACTTAAGGCCTCGCTAAAATTTTGCACCTTCCTTTCCTCTTTGTAAATCCAACGCTTCTAACTCTCATAATAAAAAAATAAAAAAAACATGTCTACTACTCCTGTTACCTCCACAGATCTTGGGTCGGCTTTGCCTCTCCTCGCCCGCGGCAAGGTTCGCGACCTTTACACAGTTTCAGACGACTCTTTGCTATTTGTAGCCACTGATCGTATCTCGGCCTACGATGTCATCATGGAAAATGGTATCCCCGAGAAAGGAAAGCTCCTTACCAAACTCTCGCAGTTCTGGTTTGACCTCCTTGATTCTGAAGTCAAGAACCATCTCATTGTGCCCAAGTCTGGTCAGCCGTCCGCTAGCCTCTTTGCGGTCTTACCATCTGCTATCCAGGCCGACAAGGCCCTGCAAGCCCAAATTGTTGACCGCTCGCTCGTTGTGCGCAAGTTCAAGCTCGTGCCCCTCGAAGTAATCGTCCGTGGCTACATCACGGGATCAGCGTGGAGCGAGTACACCAAATCTGGAACTGTCCATGGAATTAAGGTGGCCCCCGGTATGCAGGAATCGGAACAGTTTCCTAAGCCCATTTACACACCTTCAACTAAAGCTGAGCAAGGCGCGCATGACGAAAATATCCACCCGGACCAGGCGGTAGAAATCCTGGGCGGCGATGAGGAGCTTGCAGGCCGTATTGAGGAGCTTGCGATACGACTATACACAAAGGCACGCGATTACGCCAAGTCTCGAGGAATCATTATTGCGGATACAAAGTTTGAGTTTGGTCTCACGGAGGATGGGGAGTTGGTCTTGGTTGATGAGGTGTTGACGCCGGATTCGTCGAGGTTCTGGAATGCAAAGACTTATAAAATTGGGCAGGGCCAGGATTCATATGATAAGCAGTTTTTGAGAAACTGGCTTACGGATAACAAACTCAAGGGAAAAGAGGGTGTTTCCATGCCCGAGGATATCGTTGTTAAGACTCATGACAAGTACGTCGAAGCTTATGAGTCCATTACTGGCGACAAATGGTAATAAACATAATGTGTATATATAAACTGCAGTACGTACTGTACGTGATCTAGAGGAACGTTGATTTAATTTGCAAAAAAGTAAAGGCGTAAGAGAAATATACAGGTAATTAATACAGATGTACAAAACGTATGAAAAGGGAAAATCATTAGAAACATAAAAACAATATCAAAGAGTTTTATGCGAAAAGAAAAAGAATGAGTCTACTACGTAATTCTTCTTCTTTCTCTATTGACGTCGTCGTTCTTCTCTTTTAAGAAACGGGCTGGGTATTTCCTCTTGAGCTCCATAAACAACTTCATCCCACGTCGGCCCGTGGCCATTTAAATTACCACTACCGTCTCGCCGACCCTGGGACGGAGTCCGCGTTTGTAGCACATGGCGACCTACAGTCCCAGGCCCCTTGACTCGCATAACTTTAGCCTTGGCGGGTGGTGCACCACCAACACCCGACACGATTGATTTCTTGGCCTCGTAAACAGCTTGGAAATGCGGAGCTTGCCTTTCTCGAGGGGTAGTAGGCATTGATGCTGGCGTAATTTGGGGGGATTTAGGGATTTCTTTCGACACCACTCTGTTTTGATTTTGGTTGTGGTTTTGATTGTGGTTTTGACTGTGGTTTTGACTGTAATTTTGATTGTTATGATTCTGATTGTTGTGATTTTGACTGTGATTGTGACTGTGATTGTGACTTTGCTGAGAGCTCGAGTATTCGAAATTTGGGTCCAATTCATATGAACTTTGGGATACCTCAGAGGATGACGAAAAATGCGACGATAACGACGAGTAAGTAGACACTGACGCAGACGAACTGGCCAAGCATCCATCTTCGTTGGGGTATTTATGCACTGAAAAACGAGCACCATCCAGATCGCTATCCGTCGACCGACAGCGTTTGTGAAGCTGCTCTCTTGGTACTACCGCAGCATAGCTATTGTCCATACTGGCACTTTTGGCAGCTAGCATGCTGTTGTTGTACTTATTATTTCGTACTAGCGTGGGCGATTTAAACGACGGGTATTCAATTTCTTCAAAATGCATCGACTTGAGGGGAGATCTATCGTTAAAAGAAGGTGACAGGCTGTGGTCGCGAATGGTTCGAGGGCCCTTTACATTGCGCGGAGGTACTGGGGTATTTTGGGCCGATGTCATAACTACATCTGACGGGGAGCTAAGCAGAGCTGATGTGAATGTGTATGGTTTATTGCTTATTGGTGATAGATTGTTTGAGAATGCAATGTCGCTAGCTTGCCATGCGATTGTTGTTCTTTCGGGCGAGATCTGGCGAGATCTTCGGCCCATCATATTCATGGACTGGTCTTGCATGATGGCTGTAACACGTCGCTGAACTTCTTGCTCTAATTGCATATTGAACTCCTCGTTAATTTGTTGAAACATTTGCATCTGTTGTTGCTCTTGTTCCATCTGAAGTTGCTTCATTACATTTTCTCTTTCCATCAAAATCTGTTCCCGGATATCCAAAACTTCTCGTTGTGCTTCAGCAACTTCTCTCTCTTTTTGGCATAGTTTCATAACGTCTAGACGCAGTAATGTAGAGGTAGTAGGTCTTTGTAAATAGTTCATGTTGAGACAGGCTGCGATCGTTTTGCTAAGTGTAGCAGAGTAAACCGAAGGTAACGGAGGATACACTCCTTCTCTAATCTTTTGCGAAAGCTGCAAATGCGTTTTGGCTTGGAACGGAGGGTGTTTTGAGCAGAGCTCGTAAATTACGCATCCTAAGCTCCAGATATCGCTTTGTGGGGTGAATGGTCTATCGAGCAGCACCTCGGGACTCATATAATATGGAGTCCCGACATATGTATTAGCCATGAAGTGATCTTGGTCTAGGATTTTTGCCAATCCAAAATCTCCTAGCTTGACTGAATTGTTCTGGTCAAGAAACACATTATCGGGCTTAATGTCTCTATGTAAGATGACGGTTGCAGGCTGAGGCGGGTTATAGTTATCATTGGAGTTGAACAATTCACCTGGTGGGGGAGGGTCACTGTTATAATGACACCGATATAACGCAAGAGTGAGCTGAGTAAAGACTGCCCATACCATGCTTTCGGGGACATATTCGCCTGTTTCTTTACATGTTTGAATGATACCAGCAAGGTCACCTCCACCACAATACTCCATGTATAGGTGAACTGCATGCTCTTCTGGCATATGTTCGTGATGATAGTACTGAACAATATTGGGGTGTACGAGGGACTTTAGGATGCGGAATTCTGCTATCAGCTGTGTTTTCTCTTTCTGGTTCATAGTCTTGTAGGAGATTTCCTTGCGAACGAGTATCTAGATGTAGAGGTTAGTACGAGTGAACTTGTAATCTTGTAAACTTGTGCAGCACAAGACTGAAACATACCTTTCCATCCTGAAGCCTGCGGACCTTTCTTATCTGACCGAAGGATCCATGTCCAATGAGTTCCAGCGGTTCATAGTCTGTCGACATGACGTTGGAGTGAATGAATGTGAGGTTAATGAAGGAGTGTGTAGTGGGGCTTATAATGAATTGTATGTCATGCCGGTAACGATAGTCGATAGGTGTATTCTAGTCTAGAGAAGGGAAAAGGAAAGAGAGTGAAGAGAAGAAGAGATGAAGTTGTTTATTTTTCTCTCAAAAGAAGTCGAAGCAAAGTCCATCTGTTTTTGTGATTTCTGTGATTTTGTGTTTTTTGTGTTTTTTGTGTTTTTTCAATCGCTTTTGGGTTACCTCACATAGCTAGTGTGATACTTTGGGTGGATTTTTGTTTACTTTTCAGTTACCCCAGTAACTTTGAGCTCAACTCTAAAGCACGTGATCAGACCGTTTCAGCCGTGCGTTTGTTAATATTATTGCAATGTTTTTTTTTTTCTTTTAGGACTGCTTCCACCTCAGCATTAAGCGTTTTTCCAACCAACTTCACAATAAACGGTCGGCTTCAACGAACGAAAGGAAAAGGAATACAATAACCAGCCATGTCTAGCTTTAAATTCAGAGAGGCTTTTAGTGAGGCTTCTTCAAAGGCTAAGACTGGTGCTTCTAAGGCCAAATCTGGTGCTATCGGCCTCAAAAATAGAACTCAGACTCAGCCAAACTCGTCCAAAAATGCTGCTAAAGGTATGTTAAGGCAATAACACAGTATAGTATTCAACTGACCAAATAGAGGAGGATATCAACGCTAGGCCATTGACCTCTTTGAAGGACCCTAAAAGTTTTCCGACTCCTCCCGTGCACAGAGTAGCTCATGGAATGCAGGAACAGCCGGCACCCTCTCCACCTCTGCCTACCCAACCACATCCATCCGCTTACCAGCAACCCCCTGGAACTCTTCAGCACCAACAACAACCTGCGCAACCACCCTACGGATACCAGCAACCTCCTGATGCTTCTCAGTATCAGCAACCGCAGAATCCAGCACAACCGGCAGGATACCCACAGCCTCCAGGTGCCCAGCAATACCAGCAGCCGACTGCCCAGCCAGCATATGGCTACCAGCCTCCTTCAACGATACCACCTCCTGCTCAAAATGTATATCAACCTCCAGGTGCTCCTGCTCAGTATGGACAATACCAACCTCCAACTGCTACGCAATATGCTCCCCCAGGTGCTGATCCCAACGCTTATTCCCAGCCTGGTGCCTATGTTGCTCCTGGAGCGTATCAACCTCCACAAAACAATTACGTACCGCCTGGGAACGCTCCCCCGCCTCTTCCACCAGCCTCTGCTCGCCCTGTTCCACAACTTCCCTCAAGGGCGAACTCTGTTGCTACTGCGGCGGAGCCTCCCGCCCCCGTCAAAGCCTCTTTACCTGATCCCAGCACATTTCCTAAGCCTCCTCCTTATTTTGGCAGACAGGATTCTCTAGCATCAGTTCAGTCAACCCATAGTACACATACACCTCCTGTTCCGCCACCAAGAAATACCCCACCTCCTGCGGCCGCACCAGCTTCAGCTCCCTTTTCGGCTCCTCCTTCGTACTCTGTGGTGCCGCCTCCTAGTCTTCCATCGCGATCTGGCTCTGCTGTTTCCCAAACGAGTGGGCCAACAGTACACAAAAAGGCACCTCCTCCTCCGGTCAAGCCTAAAAACTTTCAACGTCAGGGTTCTTACTCTCAACCTGCGGACGCAATTGCCCACTCTGCACCAGTCCATAACCCCAGTCCGGCACCCGCTGCAAATCAGACTGGATATGGCAATGTTGCCTCACAGCTTGGTAATGCTTTTGGTAATTCTCAAACTGGCAGTACGGGATCATTCAGAGACCGTCTAAAATCGTTCAATGTTGGGTCTACAGGCGGTACTTCAGCTAGTTCTGATCAGAGCTCTGTTAATTCTGCTGGCGTTAATGCCATTACCTCGCAACTCGGGCATATGGCAATGAACCCCGGCAATCAAACAGCGATGAAAAACACTTACCAGTCATATTCCGCCGGTGGCACAGATCAGGGCCACGTGGCAACTTCTAACTTTTCGAATGCTAGTCCAGACCAGCACAGCGTTAACTCTGCTGGAGTAAGTGCTATCGCTTCACATTTGGGCCAGATGGCAGCCAACCCAAGCAATCAAACATCCATCAAAAATAAGGTGCAAGCCTTGAACCAGGCCCAACCGAATTTTGCAAGCCAGATTGCTTCTCGGTTCAACAATGTGGGGCAGCAGCAGCAGCAACATCAACAGCAGCCACAGGAATACCAAAGTCAAGTTGCTTCTCCACCCCCTACAGCGGGTCATAAAAAAGCACCTCCACCGCCACCCAAGAAGATACATTTGACTTCTGGGTTGCCGTCAGCTGCAGCTCAGCCCCAACACGTTCAAACAGCTCCTGCTAATACGCCTCCTCCCATTAATTTTGCCAACAGACCTCCCGGATACGATAACGGCGCGCCTGCTGCTTCGTTTCCCGCACTCAATGTCATTCCAGCTCCGGTCCCGGCGCCTGCTGCAGCTGTAGGTACCGCACCGCAGCCGGGACAGAAGGAATTTGACTTGCAACTTCATACTCAGTGGTTTGCTGCCCCGATCAATAACGTGCGGCTCCCCATAACTTTATCTGGATTAAATTATACCCTTGCGGCCACCAGCTCAGGTAATAATCACACTCTAATAATTGCAGTGCGGATCACGGACGATCTCTCAATCGTTAAATACAAGTTGACTTGGCAAGCGAATAACCCGCAAGGCACAGTGAGTGTTGAGCGAAAGGAACTTCCTGCACCGCCAGCACTCCCACAGACGCAGCTCATTCAGGCCCACGAACAGTTTGGCAATGGTGTGGCTAGCTGGGCAGAAGCAATGATGTCGCAGCAAGTGGGAGATGGCGAGTGTTGGACTCTTGCGAAGGAAGCAATAGATCAGTCAAGTCATGGTTACGCCTTGCCTTCTCAAAGTTACACTCATGGCGCGTTGGTTTACCATGCGACAGGTGGCGCTACTGCTCCCCTCGCGTACAATGACTCTATCAGGCGTGGAGATATCCTACAGTTTACAAGTGGCCGCTTTGAAACTCGCAATGCCCAAGGAATGGTCGTGGCAAGCTCGACGGTGGGAGCGCCCAACCATACTAGTATCGTTACTAGTGTAAGTGCCAATAACCGAGTTGTGGACATTGTTCATCAAAATGTGGGCGGCGTGAAACAAGTGCAAAAGGGCACCCACAACCTCGATGAGTTGACACAAGGTGATTTGAAGATCTTTAGACCCGTTTGGAAGGAATGGGCCGGAGAACTGAGCGCTACCTGGTAAAAATGGCAAAATGAAGAAATATCACAAAGCCATATAATACGTACTCTCTACGATAGGATTCAAAGTAATAACCAAAAGTAAGAAAACCAATCGTAGCACATGAGATACCAAAAAAATATAAAAAATAAATATAAAAAGAACACTTTTCATATATTCTACGGATATAACCCTTAGAATTCGCAAGATTACTTGGAGTGCTGTAACTTGGTTAGCAAAATGTATATAAAAGATTGGGCAGGTGCAGCTTACCATGAGAGTAACAAATTCGTTGTAATCGATCTGTCCATCACCGTCTGTATCGTTAGTTAGCAGAATTCAAGCGAGCAATAGCGATTGTACATACTAGCATCAGCTTCCTTGATCATGGCATTAATTTCCTCCTCTGTAAGCTTTTCACCAATAGAGGTCATGACATGTCTGAGTTCAGCAGAAGAAATGAATCCATTTCCATCTCTATCAAAGACTCTGAAGGCCTCTCTGATTTCTTCCTCGGAGTCTGTGTCCTTCATCTTGCGGGCCATCATGGTCAGGAATTCTAAAACGAATAATATAATTAGCATGGGGTTTGTCTCATTACATTAAAAAAAAAGTGAGACGCACCAGGAAAGTCGATTGTGCCGTTGCTGTCAGTGTCGACTTCGTTAATCATATCAGCAAGTTCGCTCTCAGATGGGTTCTGGCCCAGGCTTCTCATGACAACGCCCAGTTCCTTGGTAGTGATTTGTCCTAGTCGCAAATTTGTTAGATCAGTAGCAGAGATACGCAAGCACACAACATTAAATGTCTCAACACCTACCATCAGCATCCTTGTCGAAAAGAGAGAAAGCCTCCTTGATAGCAGAGCTTTGAGCTTCAGTGAGTTGGTCAGCCTATATATATATATATATATATATATATTGCAGTTAGTTAACCATCTGGATATAAAAAAATTAAACAAAAATCAAAACTCGCGAGGAATCTTCACGTAAGACAGCTGCTGCTGATGTGTAGCGGCAGTCAAGGCATATACGAAATGCAACCAACAAAGTCCGCCTGAAATTGGGCATCAAGGCCAATTAGGCAGAACTTCTTTTATAAAAGAATTGAGCAGAGTTGAAAGGGCGGGCTTACCATTGTGATTAACTAAAGAGGTGTGGTGGATTGCTATTAAACGGTGGTAGAGACGACGTGTAAACTAGGAAGAAAAGGAAAGGGAAAGAAGAGAGTTGGACGGGACAAAAAAACAAGAAAATACAATTTATTTGTGTCACCGTTCGCTGTTTGGCTATTTAGATGGAACCAGAGTCCATTCCTTAGCTATAAAAGCACTCATCATACACCTGCACGTCTTCAAAGACTCTATCTATTCAAACAAATGCCAGCCAAATTCAAGGCTTTACCGGTAGAACCCAGTTAAATGAATGGCAACTAAGGCAGATCCATGATATGCCATATGTTCGTTCTGTGAGCTGCACTCGGTTTCCTTGGCCACTACTTAATTAACTCAACGTTTGTTACATTTATGCTCTAATCGTCTATCAGTACCTCTTCTGTGCTTTCGCGCGCGCGCCACTGATCACGTGCTATCTGATTTTGCAACACGTGATCTGCCATTGAATTCATTCATTGAAAGCGAATATTTCGTCTCTTTGAACAGCAGCGCATCGCTTGGTACGTAGAAGTAGGGTCCAATATACTGTATCCTTGAAATTTGAATTGAAACCTTCAACGTTTAGCTACCGGTATATACTCAAGCCAACTCAAAAACGCAGCAACATTTTTTTCTCAACTCACAATGACCGCACAAGTCACTGTTGGTGTTGTGCTTGTAGGAATCTACTTTCTTATTCCTGTTTGTCTCTATGTATTTGCTCCCAGGGGCCCTTCGCAGGCTGATCTGAATCGAAGAGCCCGCGCAATTGTGTTGGTGCTTGGAGATTTGGGCAGGTCCCCCCGTATGATGTACCATGCTCGCAGTCTGGCACGCGGAAACGTCGAAGTCGATCTTTGTGGATATGATGATGAAGGTATGTTTTGTTTGTTCTGATTGCTCGTGTAAATAAGTGTGCTCTCTCTTTCTCTCGCTATTTCTCTCGCTCAGGGCTAAAACTAATATTTCTCTCTTCAAGGTAGCCAGATCTTACCTGAAGTCGCTAATTCCCCCATTGTTGCGATTCACAGACTTCCAGTTATCAAGAATATTCATGGCCTGCCATTTGTGGTTTTTGCCATCCAAAAGGTGGTTCTGCAGCATTATTACTTGCTCAGGCTGCTCTGGAAGTTGCGAGGAGCTGAGTTTCTCTTGGTCCAGGTATGTAATTGACAAGCAAAACAAATCGTCCATGGTATCCCTTTTAACTAACAGTTACTAGAATCCTCCCTCGATTCCTACTCTAGGCGTTTCCAAGATATTTATCATTTTCATGTCGAGACGTACCAAGCTGATCATTGACTGGCACAACCTTGGGTATTCCATCTTGGGGCTTAAACTAGGCCGCACACATACTTTGGTCCGAATCTACAAGTGGTATGAAAGGGTCTTTGGTAACAAAGCTTATTGCCATTTCACTGTAACGGTGAGAATGGGACAAGTGCTTAGGAAACGGTTTGGAATGAGGGCTCGACGTATCGTTCCTCTATACGACAGACCCGCTTCCACGTTTTCACCTCTTACCGAAATAGAGCGTAAGGAGATCATTACGGCACATAAAGACGATATTTACAAAGATCTCACCCCAGATGAAAAAATTGTCATTACCTCGACATCTTATACCCCAGATGAGAACTTGTACACTCTGTTACAAGCGTTGAAAGCTTATGACTATGAGGTGACAAGAGATAAGAAATACCCCCCGCTGCGTGTAGTTGTGACTGGAAAGGGACCTATGCTTGAAGAAATGAAAGCAGCCATTTCTGAGCTGACTCTTAGCCATGTCAAGATTTTTACGGTTTGGCTCAGCATTGAAGACTACCCTAAAGTACTAGGAACAGCCGATCTTGGTGTATCTCTTCATGAATCCAGTAGCGGCTGGGACTTGCCAATGAAAGTGGTAGACATGTTTGGATGCGGGGTCCCCGTTATTGCCATTGGATATCAAGCGTAAGCATTTGGTGTTTTTTTGTTTCTTTATCTGCTTATTTTGGCCGTCATCTAACTTTTCATAGGCTTCCTGAATTGGTTAAAGAGAACCAAAATGGACTCATTGTTGATGACAGTGAAGGCATGGCTGATGCTCTCAAGTCAGTGTTCAGAGATACTAAGTTGTACAACACTATCAAGGCCGGAGCCCTGCGAGAAGCGAGACTCAAATGGGACTCTAACTGGCTCACAAAAGTTGGGCCTTTATTCGGGATTGGCGAGTACGCACCTACGCCCAATGGATATGAATCAGAGTCCAGTAGTAGCAGTGATTCAGACTAAAATAAAATGTAAAAAAAATGTAATATTTTGTATAATAATTTTTCATTTATATCTGAAGACTCTTCAAACGGCCGTCCAAGGTATCTATTAAAGTCTCCAAGTATTCTCCCGCGTTCTCGTCTCCAAGTTTGCCATTATGCCCGTCAATGTGGAACTGATAGGCATCGGAAGCGTACGCGTTGAGGAAAGCGTGTTCCGGAATGTCATCCCAGTCCGTGCGATCAGTTCTGTCTAGCGCTGACGCTGTCAAGTACGTCCAGCATCGGGCCGCATCCGTATGATGATACCCGCCCCCACCCAGCAGTATCGTTGGGAGATTCCAATCCTGCACAATACTAGTCACGACGCTATCAAAATCCTGGATTCTCAAGTTCCACTCCTTGTGTTCATCTCGGGCCAACCCATCACACCCACAAGTGACAACGACCGCCGCTGGATCAAACCATATTTTCCAGGGCACGATAATTTGATCAAAGATTTTCTGCAACGAGTCCCCACAAAGCCCTCGTTTCGTAGGAATGTTTAAAGTGTAATCAAGCGCATTGCTCCCCTTCCCTCTGTCGTCCAGTTTACCTGTCCCTGGGTAAAACCCCACATCGTACCGGTGTACTGAAATACACATGACTTTGGAAGACCGAGCAAAGGCCGTTTCGACACCGTCTCCGTGGTGCAGGTCCAGGTCCAAGTAGAGGACTTTTGAAAATTTTGATCGCAGCCTTTGGATGGAAAGAACGACATCGTTGGCGTAGCAGAATCCGCTACAGCGTGCCTTTTTTGCATGGTGCCGGCCGCCCTGCCAGTTGATGGCTACAGGTGCCAACATCGCGGGGCTAGGAGAACCAGTAGTAGTAGTAGTGGTAGTAGTAGTAGTAGTGGTTGTAGCAGTAGTTGTTGATGTTGTTTGTCCAATAAGGTAGTCGGCACATGCAACTGATGCGCCGGTTACTAGTCTAATGTAGTCGCTGATACCGGGAAAGTATGGGCAGTCGAACTCGAGGCCGAATTTCTGGTTGGACTTGATTTTCGTCTTTAGTTTGGTGATACCTTGCGGAATGATGTGGGAATGAGGAAACGATGAGGCATTGCTTTCAGTATGTTTGGAATTCAATTCTCTTTCTTCGTTGTTTCCTTCTTCGTCCTCGTCTTCTTCTTCCTCGACTGCATCTTCAATATCTTCTTCGTCCCGTTCATCTAGATCTAACAGGTACTTGAGAAATTCCCTATCATGGTACTGTGCCAATTGATCCAGTGGTAACGGGTTAACAGGTATAATTTTGCATGTATTTTTTTTCGACTGTAGGTCTTCCTCATCTCCCTTACTTTTCTGAGCAGGTAATAATTGATAGGCATGGATCAAGGTATGAACGAGTAAAGCTCTACCCACGTTGGAAGGTAGCTTGTCCGCAACCCGAATCAGGTCTCCGCTGCAAGCATATCCAACTGCTCTTAGAGGAGACGACGGCTGTTCCATGTCCTCATTCTCTTGAATGGGTTTACTATAATCAGGCGAAGGTGTCATGTTTTATTGTGCATGTAAAATCAAGAGAGCACATCTCGAGGGCCCTGCCGGTAGGGCAACCACTCAATGTTTTGATTTATCCCAACTTGAATATTTCAGAAGTCGACATCAATTTAAATTGATTGTAGAACTAGCCTACCTTCAAATATATTTAGACAGTTCAGCGTCTTTGTGAACTCTAACATCTGCGCTTTATGATTGATCCGGTGACAGCATTTTTGAAAAGAGCGAACATCAATCTCACTGCTCCAGTCTCTTCTTCTCTTGTGATTTCTACAGGAACAACTTCGCTCCAGCCTTCTGAGACAGCCACTGGTGCCAAAGTTCTTCAACATCACAATATCCCAGATCCCGTAGTCACTGCCTCAAAGGTTTTAATGACCTTGAGTTGCTGCTCTGATCTGCTTACATCTATAGACGCTACTGATTCCAATCTCAAACTTTTAAGGATTCAGTCGGATATTTCCAGCTCTCTCCTCATCACAGGTATGAAAACAAGATAAAAAAGGGATCCATAATAATTATTCGTGCTAACTCTTGGCCAGACAACAAGTTTGTGCTGTTTGTCACCTTGAATAAAGAAGGCTTTTCTGCCGACAGCCAGTCCACCCCTGCCTAGCCTTACATTTATTTCTTTTTGTTTCTTTTACCATGAGAAAGAGAGCTCAGCCAACAACCTCAAGACGGCCTGGAACTGCCACTTCACGGCCTGGCTCTTCTGCATCTACACGAAGCAACAGCAGTAACAGTTCCACTGACTCGAATGCATTAGCGGGTAATAATATCAAGCGCCACACTTCTTCAGCCCTAGGTTATTTCAAGCCGATATCAAGTGGCAGCGGCGCCGGCACTTCTTCAATTCTAGCACGGCCACCATCTCAGCGAATCCTGACTTTTGAAGATATTGATTTCCTGCCCAATAATGCCGAAATTGACGCACGTTGTGACCCAAAACTTTACAGCACTGAAGTAACGTTGAGCGAAGAATACTCACGGAAGGAAATAGATAAGACGGCTAAAGAAGACCTGATCAAGAAATATTGTAGCAACCCTACATTCAGAAAAGATCCGAGTAAGTGCGCTTTGCTGATTATACCCTTTTTTGCTTTTTACTTTTTTTGCCAGATCGGCCCTTCATAACAAAATTGTATTCTAACATGGGATCTAGAAAAAGCTGAGTTTGTTTACAAAGAGTTGGTCCATCAAGCCAAGTCTTTGGAAGATGATAGGTGGCTGTATGAAGCTATACCTGAGCTGGCCGATCAATAGATGAAGGGCGCTTTTCTCTACCTAACTTGTCGTGAATTCTTGTGATTACGCATACCAATTGTTAGTTTACCGGTAGACGTTTTTATTCGGAGAGTCTTTAGGAATCGATGATTATTGAAGTAGTACGTGTATTTATGCTCTCAATGAAATGAATAGAAAGCCTGTAACACATGATAACTACTGTTGGTCGTGCAAGATTATACACATTTCCAGTCTTCCAGTCTCCCTTCTAAGCCTCGCCTGTGCCTATCGTAACTAGAAAAGTTCCATTTGTAGAGCAAAGTAAGTTCAGTTAGCTCACGAGCTGCTAGTTAACTAGACAAATAATCAAAAATTATATGGAAGACAATTAGATGCTACACTGAGCAGTTCAAAAATCAACTACAGTGCCAATATGAGTGGCAAAACAACGGCGCCTTGATATTGACCACATACGCCATACAATTGAGCCCCTCCGGTCAATCTCGTGCAAATTAGTTGAGTTGGTTGAGCTCAATATGATACGACGATTGGACTGGACCCAATTAACTTCTTGCCTAACATATGAGGGCGTCACCATTGAACATGCATATATGGCTCATTATAATTTGATATTACGACACGGGTTTTCATCAAGTGCACATGATATCGTCAAATCGATCTCTTGGTTTCTCATGATCTGCTCGAAATATTGACGATGTCGATGCTATAGTGCCAGAATAGAAGAACAGGAAGAAACTCAAATAAGATTGGACCTAACCCAACTGGTGCAGCCTGCGAAACAAGACAAAAACCCACAGAAACACCAACGGAACACAAGATTGGAGTCCATAACAAACTAATCAGGCCTCTTAAAATACTATTCCAGAGCACGCTGTGAATTCAATTATAATGCTCAATGCCAGTCAATGGTGGCATTCCATATAGCTAGAACAGACTGCGTACGTATGGTCTCTTCAATGAACCTTAAATAAGATGCCACTTGGAACAGAAGCATCAAATTACGATATCTCTCGGCATCAATATCTAATACAGTATTGTAGTAATTAGCCTATAAGTAGTCCAATGATCAAATAAACTTCAGGTAGACTATTTGTTAACGCTAACTTGTGTGCGCCAGTGCGCCAAACACCAGACCGAAACTCAATTATGTGCGTGCCTTTTGCTTAGAATTCGAATAATTTAAGGTGGCACAATGTAGTCTAGTCTGATATCGCAATTAGCTAATGAGGTGTCATGTTAGACATTGAACAGATCGGGCTTGGGTTTGGAGTAGGATACAATATTTCGAGAATTCAAGTCATGGAAAAGCATATAGAAATGGAAATAGAAAAGTCCTTTAGAAACGTGTGTTGAGAATAGGCCGGCCTCGGCTAGTTTCTGAGTACGGCTGGCGCTCTCCGAGCAACAATTCTAGATTTTAAAGCTTCTAGAGTGCTTCCAAAACCTTAGAGAGGGTTGGAGCATGCTCATTCTTAGCGCATAAGTTAGTCTCCGTAGAGTTGGATTGTCCTAGTCCTTGTACTGCTGCAGAACAATAACAATGAAATTGCATTCTACCTACTACACTAGTCAAATTGTGTGGGGTACAAGGCAGTCTGGAATTTTAGAGCAATGACCTTTGATGCTGTGTATTTTATGGGTCCGCGATGCATTTTACAAGGGATCTGAATCAAACTCCTGCCGGCTTAGTTAGAGCTCCTTGCCATCTCTTTATCATCTTTGTAGACCCGTCAATATCCGTACTAGTCTACATTTGATATAAAGTTACATGGCCTACTACGTACATGTATGCCATACATATGTAAGAGGTTTTGTGAAATTATACATATGGTGAAATTAAGGTTAATTTTAGACAAGTGCCGGTGTTTAACAATTGGGGGTTCACTTAGGCTCGTCGCTCGAGGATCCTTTTGCTTTCGCGTAGTCTAGACTCTAGAGCCTGCCGTAGACTATTCCGGGATGGAATGAATAGTGTTATGGTCCATATATTCAGATCAAAAGAGCCGTTACCATAAAGCATAGATTTTATAGTCTATCGCTAGTACACGGATAACTGTATCCTCAATTTAAAATCATTTCAGGTACTAGGTCTGGGTGCGTAGGCTGATATTCCACACTGGAATCCACAGTACCACAGCTAAATTGAGTCCAAGAGACTTCAACATTTCACGACCAATACAATGCTACGTACCGGTAAGACAGTAAACTGAGTAAAGTACTACCTTTCCATTGAGATTCGCCACTCAATTCCTACAATTTAAGTCGCTTCTTGCGTTCGGTCCGACTTTTGAGTTTTTTGTTTTGAATTATCTGTTGATTCCAAATGTTAATTATGCTTGCCAACCAGAAGTGGCACGCTGCAGTTAGTTGTAGCTAGTCGGCACTACGTAGTCAGCACAAGCTAGAGCAATGTCAGTTATATAGTTTGTGGGCCACGGACACGACGATGGTTCTATAGATTTCCTGTTTTGGGTTTTGCGTGTTTGTGACCCAGCTCGGGTTGTGCCCAGTACAGAAACATGAGTAGAAATGACAATGGAATTGACAACATGAATTCCTGAGAAAATGGTTATAAAAGAGAGCCAATTCCCTCTCAATATTATTTCTCATCATCATCGAGCTCATCTACTCTACTTTACTCTACTTACAAATCAACCAACGTACTCTTTAAACTCTACTACTTTTTAACAACAACCAACTCAAAATGTCTGACACCGGAAGAAAAGATTTCTCTGACAAGTTTGCCGAGACTGTCAAGCCCAACTCCCAGAAGACTTACACCGAGAAGGCTGGTGAATCTATCACCAACGCTGCTGACTCTGTTGCAGGCGCCGTCCAGCCTAACTCTGAGAAGGGTGTTTTCCAGAGAGCTACTGATGACACCAAGTCCACCAAGAACAGTGCTCAATCCAACGGCGAGGGAATCATTGACTCTGCCAAGAACCTTGTCAACTCTGCCTCTGATTACCTCACCGGCAACTCTGCCCAGAAGCCCTCCACCTAAATTTCCCCGGGTCGGAACCAATATATGTGATGATCATGAATTTTATTGATCATGCACTGTTTTATGATAACTTATGTATTCAATAAATTTTCTATATTCGTGAAATTTCCCTGTCTAATGAAAACAATCAAATTCTAGGGACTACAGAATATGATGCCATCAGGAGCCCAGAATTGACCAGATCCATCGTCACTTGCTCGTTTTTATAATACTGTATGCCGTCTAGCATGTGCTTGACATGAGTCTGGGCTAGGGTTAAGCGCTAGATGAAATTAGTAAATATGTCAAAATTAGACTTCATCTTCAAACTAATCAACCGACTTCATATGTTCAAGAGACACATGCAATTCACATGAAAGACAGTGTATGTTGATTGAATGATATACCGGTATACGAGATATAATTAACACCTAGCAGTAGAATACTGGGCCTACGGAACACGAAAAACAAGTCTAAATTATACTAAACTACGATTTTTAGTGAAAAACTCTAGAAGTGGATTCGTCTGTTGAAAACAACTTAGATCGATATATCTGGAATCACATAATTTACCATTGACAAACCTGAATTCAGGCCTGAGCTGCAAACCAATATTTACGCTGCCTCCTAAAACAAGTCCGCGCTCCGTGCGCACCTCTTCCAGGCACTACCTAGTTGAGCCAAAACCAACGAGCCAATTACTAAGTTCGAATGAGAACATTCTATCAGGAAGTCCAGGCCACAAGCGACCACGTTCTTTTCTGGGACCGAGACATGCTGCCACTTCTTTGAGCGATTACACGGCAATGTATCGAGAATTGCCAGCTTTGGCGAAGAAGCGCCGCGCTACCTTTGCGGATCCTTCTTCACGCGTCACCAAACATTCTTTCTCACCTTCCAAAAGAATCCCTCACTATGTTCATCAAGACACATCATCTTCTACATTTCTACTCCAATTAGAGTGTGAAATTAAACAAGTTCAATTGGACACGCTTCGGAAGTTCAAAGACATACAACAGCAAATAGCGGCACAGACAAGGCAGATCCAAGAACTGCAGAGTCAAAACAAGGAACTCCGTGCTGCTGCCGTAAAACTCACCAAGTTTTGCTGAAAATAATCACTCATTAGACCTATGCACTTTTGCTGGTGCTCACTATTTATTTTTCCAGGCTTATAGACACATCATGCAATAATATAGACGATTCAATCCAGAGCTTCAACATTTCGTTTGAGACTTTGTAAGAACACAGCTGAATGATGAGCTAGCTAGTCTCGCCTTCACTTAGAGTTGCTTACCGCAAGGTCGACTCTACCGGCCGGTAGATCAAAGTTCTACGATTACATAACTTATTACGGCATAAGTCCCAACTTACTTCCATCTAAAATTTTTTAGTATATTTTTTTTTTTCATCTCGGCTTCAGCTATACACAAATTTTTTTCACTTGAAAGAAAAGCTGCTGTTAACGCTACACTTGCCGTTTGACTTTATTTTCCGGCGCATTTGGTCTTTCCATTTGTACATTCTCATGAGAGGTAAGCTTTTTGTTTTCACCCAAAAACAATTACTTTCTAACCTTCCTTTAGCTACTCTGAAATAACTTCGATTCTCTCTACCAAAGGATATATATTTGCGACCGCCTTTGTAAGTAAACATATCTCGCCTATTCTCTCGGGACTCTGCTAATGTTGTTGTTTAGCATGGATGCTCCTATCCATTTTGATGCCGGCCATGCCTATTGTAGCTTGGTCCAGCAGGGCAAAGTACTAGGATTTTCTGTTCCTTCGAACTTGGCACAGATTTCGCCAGACTTGTCCAATTACTCAGATCAGATCTTGATATTGGCAAGCTTTGCTCTCGACGAAAAAGCTACTTTGCCGATTATATCTTCTTATAAATCTCTGTTCACAGATATTGTTGGACGTTGGATCTCGGATTCTTCTATCGAAACGACCTTTCAAAATGAGTTCAATCATCCTACTCCCCCGATCCAAGGATTTTACACTCTTCTGTCTCTTGCCAGAGTTATCTCTGTATTTCCTGACATTTCACCTCTTGCTGTCCACTTTTTGAGCTCAACCAACATTGTGCAGTACTTTATGGATCATACCGACCAGTTTGGAGATCGGGGAACTCACGAAGTTCTTCTTGCTCTTGTAAGACTGACTTTCTTTGACTACGACACATATACTCCATTTCTCAAGCCTAGCTTTTTAGAGACTTTGCTTGTTCACGCCTGGCCTTCTGTTAGATATTTGGCCATCCGACTCCTTTCAACTTATTTAAAATCTTCTGACAAAGTTCAGCAAAAAATGATCCAAACTCACATTTCAAGCGAGGGCAATCTACCCATCGCGGGCCCATACGAAGGTGCCTCTGATGCTGACTTTTACTTTTTACCTGTTCTGGAAGCAAAACGCATTGCTTCTAGTCTCGACTCAATAAAAGAGTCGTCGCGTCCCACCAGTTTGACCTTGGCTCTCAAGTGTTCAGACCTATCCCCATTAGTTACCAACCTCGCTGGTGTTATTATTCCCCAGGTTGGAACAGCTTCCCAAACTCTGCACGAGTTTGTGGCTACCGAAAGTGCTGTACAAAGTCTCAATCATCTCGCTAATTCCCTGCGATCCTCGAAGCCTATCCTTTTGACCGGCCCCGGCGGCTCTGGAAAGACATTTTACATTGATCAGGCTGCAAAGCACGTTGGCCATGATGAAAGTATGGTCCGCATCCACCTTGGTGATCAATCTGATGCAAAGATTCTTGTTGGTACTTATTCCACAGGCAATGATCTTGGCTCTTTTGAGTGGCGCGCTGGTGTTCTGACCGTCGCTGTACGTGAAGGTCGTTGGGTCCTAATTGAAGATATTGACAAAGCCCCTACAGAAATTTTATCAGTACTGCTCCCGTTACTGGAAAAACGCGAACTGCTTATCCCTTCCCGTGGTGAGACAGTCAAAGCTGCCCCAGGATTTCAACTATTTGCTACTATTCGTACTAGCCATACAAAACATGGAGTCTCTGTTATCCCAGATATCATTGGTAAGCGTCTTTGGGAACATGTTCATGTCGAAAGCCCTTCGGTCGACGAACTGAATCTTATAATCAGGGAGCGATTTCCCCTACTTGCTACCCAAGCCGCACAATTTGTGAACACATACGATACAGCAGCTAAAATCTACACCGAACCGAAATTTATGTCTCTCAATAAGACATCTCAAAATCGTCACATATCTTCTCGCGACCTGATCAAATGGGCTAAACGTGTCAACACAATTTTCACTCAGCGCGGAATCAAATCTTGTAACCAAGCGCTTGATACAGTTCTTTATGATTATATTTTTGCTGAAGCTGTTGACTGCTTTACAGGCTTTTTGGCTACACCCGAAGCCCGCAAGTATCTTGTTGATGCTATTGGCGACTGCTTGAATGTTCCCTCTCACCAAGTAAATCTGTTTTTGCAGAAGCACATTCCATCTTTTGCTGAGACTGAGTCCAATATCATAGTTGGCCGCGCACAGATCGTTAAAAATCCTGTTGTGAGCAAATCCAAGTCTCGTCAAGCCGCGGTTCAAAAAGCAAAGTTTGCCAACACAAATCATGCCCTACGACTTCTTGAGCAAATCGGTGTTTCGGTCACAATGAAAGAGCCTACATTACTAGTTGGTGAAACTGGTACTGGTAAGACTACTGTCGTCCAATACCTCGCAAGTCTTTTGAACAAAAATATTACAGTCATTAACGTTTCGCAACAAACTGAGTCTGGCGATTTGCTTGGTGGCTACAAACCAATTGACACCAAAATGATTGCACTTCCTCTCAAGGAAGAGTTCGATGCTTTATTCGAGTCTACCTTTTCAGCAAAGAAAAACGAAAAATTTTCCACCATGCTAGCGAAGTGTTTTATCAAGGGAAAATGGAGCCACACTATCAAGCTCTGGCGTGAAGCTATCAAAATGGCTAACAATGTCTTCAATGGACAAGAGCTGGACCAAGATGCCCGTAAGAAGCGCCGCAAAACCAACCAAGCCCTGCTGATGAACCAATGGGAAGAGTTCGAGACAAAGCTCACCAACTTCGAAGTCAAAGCTAAACAAACTGAAAAGTCTTTCTTTTTTTCTTTCGTTGAAGGGTCTTTAATACAGGCAGTTCGCCGAGGTGATTGGGTTCTTCTTGACGAAATCAATTTGGCTTCACCTGATACCCTTGAGAGCATTGCCGAGTTACTGGTTGAATCTCCTTCAATCACCCTTTCTGAGAAAGGTGACGCAGATTCTATTAAAGCGCATCCTGATTTTAGATTATTTGCTTGTATGAATCCTGCTACAGATATTGGCAAGCGTGATTTGCCTACTGGCCTCCGCTCCCGCTTTACTGAATTATATGTCCAGTCGCCCGATAGCGATATTGCCGATTTACTTTCAATTATCGATAAGTATATTGGAAGATTGACTATTGGCGATGAGTGGGTTGGAAACGACATTGCTCAACTTTACCTCGAAGCTAAGAGACTTTCTGAGAACAACAAGATTGTTGATGGTGCAAATCAGCGACCTCATTTTTCCATCCGTACTCTTTCCCGCACTTTGTTTTATGTGACAACTATTGCTCCTATCTATGGATTGCGACGCTCTCTTTATGAAGGCTTTTGCATGAGTTTCCTTACTCTCCTTGACAAAACCTCTGAAGCTATTTTGCATCCTATCATTCAAAAGCATACATTGGGACGACTCAAGAACCCCAAATCTATTTTATCACGGAACCCTCCTATCCCCCAAGATGGCCATGAATATATTCAGTTCCAACATTATTGGCTTCGCACTGGTCCCCTCCCGTCCCAGGATCAACCCGACTATATCTTAACTCCATACGTTCAAAAGAATTTGCTCAATTTAATTCGAGCATCTGTTGGAGGTAGATTCCCTATTCTCATCCAAGGTCCTACGTCTAGTGGTAAAACTAGTATGATTAATTTCCTTGCCAAGAAAACTGGCCATAAGTTTGTACGTATCAACAATCATGAACACACAGACCTGCAGGAATATTTAGGTTCTTATGTGTCCGATTCCCAAGGTCGCCTTACCTTCCAGGAGGGTGTTCTTGTGGAGGCAGTCAGGAACGGATACTGGATTGTCCTAGATGAACTGAATTTAGCGCCCACTGATGTGTTGGAAGCACTCAATAGACTGCTTGATGACAATCGAGAGCTATTCATTCCTGAAACTCAGGAAATTGTTCGACCCCATCCCGATTTTATGATTTTTGCAACTCAGAACCCTCCTGGCGTCTACGGTGGCCGTAAAGTCCTTTCACGTGCCTTCAGGAATCGTTTCTTGGAATTGCACTTTGATGATATCCCTGAAGATGAGCTTGAAACTATTCTCCGCGACCGTTGCAAGATTGCTCCAACTTACAGCAAAAAAATTGTTGAGGTTTATAAGCAACTATCAGTTCAGCGACAATCTACGCGTGTCTTTGAACAGAAAAACAGTTTTGCAACTCTCCGTGATTTGTTTCGCTGGGCTGGGCGTGAAGCTGTTGGATATGAACAACTTGCAGCAAACGGTTATTTGCTTCTTGGTGAGCGAGTTCGCAAGAGGGAAGAGCGGCAGTTAGTCAAGGAAGTCATTGAGAAGGTGATGAGAGTTCAACTTGATATCGATAACTTGTACTCTAATTTCCAGCTCGATGGAATTATTGCTCAAGCTAGTGGAATCGTTTGGACCAAGGGCATGAGAAAACTGGCAGTTCTTGTATCTGAGGCGGTCAAGTACAAGGAACCTATTCTTTTAGTTGGTGAGACTGGTTGCGGTAAAACCACAATATGTCAAGTGCTTGCCGATGCTGCCAAAAAAGCATTGCATATCGTCAATGCTCATCAGAATACTGAAACTGGTGATATCCTTGGTGCTCAGCGCCCTGTGCGAAACCGGTCTGAAAACTTGCATAAACTGATACAACACTTGCAAACTGTTCTTGGAGATGAGTCCGATGACATTGACGTGCTCCTTGAAAAGTACAATCTTCTTGATAGAGATTCTCTTGATCAAACTGAGGTTGAGGCTATTGCAAGTCTACAAACTAGACTGAAGGTTCTTTTTGAGTGGTGCGATGGTAGTCTGATCCAGGCTTTAAAACAGGGCGACTTTTTCTTACTCGATGAGATCTCTTTGGCTGATGACTCTGTATTGGAGCGACTGAACTCCGTTCTTGAGCCAGAACGCACTTTGCTGCTTGCTGAAAAGGGAGCTGCCGATTCTTTAGTGATTGCTGCAGATGATTTCCAATTTTTTGCAACAATGAACCCGGGTGGTGATTACGGTAAGAAAGAGCTTTCTCCAGCGCTGAGAAATCGTTTCACCGAAATTTGGGTACCTTCTATGGAGGATCTAGATGATGTTGAGCAGATTGTGTCTTCCAAGCTTCCTGTTGATCTTAAATCCTACGCTAATGTTATGGTCAAGTTTTCTGAATGGTTTGGAAAGCAATATGGAGCAGGTGACGTCACCTCTGGTATTATTTCCCTTCGTGACATTCTCGCCTGGATCACTTTTATCGTAAGCACCCATGAGACAGTCAAAACTGAGCTTAGTATACTACATGGTGCTTGTATGGTTTTCATTGATGCTATTGGCACCAACGCTTCTGCTGCTTTGGCTGAGACTCCAGAATTACTCAAGGGAAAAAAGGTTGCTGCAGTAAAACATCTCGGCAAACTTTTGAAAAAAGATGTTCTTCCAGCTTACCTTGAACGTCATGATGTGGTTGTTGAATCAGATAAGCTTTGTGTTGGACCTTTCAATATTCCACGTTTCACAGACACTACGGACATTTCGTTCAATCTGCAAGCTCCTACTACTGCTGCTAACGCACTTCGCGTAATTCGTGGTATGCAGGTCAAAAAGCCTATTTTGCTTGAGGGTAGTCCAGGTGTAGGAAAGACCAGTTTAATTACTGCTATTGCCAAAGTTTCAGGACATGCCTTGACCCGTATCAATTTGTCGGAACAGACTGATCTTATTGATTTGTTTGGATCTGACTCTCCTGCTGAGGGTGGTGGCGCTGATCAGTTTGTTTGGCGTGACGCTCCGTTTTTGCGTGCGATGCAACAAGGTGAATGGGTACTACTTGATGAAATGAATTTGGCGAGTCAGTCTGTTCTGGAAGGTCTCAATGCTTGTCTTGATCACCGTGGTGAAACTTATATTCCTGAGCTTGATAAAACTTTCAAGTGCCATCCCGATTTCACTGTTTTTGCTGCCCAGAACCCACAATACCAAGGTGGTGGTCGTAAAGGTCTGCCCAAATCGTTTGTGAACCGTTTCACTGTCGTCTACGTCGATGTTCTATCGACTGATGATTTACTTATGATTTCTGAGTACTTGTTTCCCAAGCTTCAGAGCGACACAATTGAGAAGCTGATCAAGTTTGTTCTTGAACTTGACAAGGAGGTAGCTGTAAAGCGATCTTTTGGTCATCTGGGGAGCCCTTTTGAGTTCAATCTTCGTGACACTATGAGATGGCTTGGCCTTTTGAACGAGTCTTCTTTTATCGATGCTGGATATGGCCCTGAAGAGTTTCTGAATATTGTTGTGAAAGACAGATTCCGTACTCCTAATGATAGAGTCCAAGTTGTGAAGCTTTATGAGAAGCACTTTGGACCCTTATCCCCTTCTTCTGCCTACATGCATCTGGACAAATTTTTCATTCAAGCAGGCCATTCGTTCATTGAGCGTTCTTCACTTTCTGCCCCCATCTACAGTGGAATTAAGTCGCTGCAGTGCAACACTCCCGCTTTGGAAACAGCCCTCAGTTGCCTCAATTACTCTTGGCCACTAATCATTGTTGGACCCTCCAACTCTGGAAAAACGTGTCTAGTTCGTTTCTTGGCTCAGTCTGTTGGTGCAGAGTTACACGAGTTTGCCATGAATGGTGACATTGATAGTATGGACTTGCTTGGAGGATTTGATCAGGTGGATCTGAACCAAAAGGTCTCCGTTATTCTTGAAGAAATCAAGTCTTATTGCATTAATTCGAGCTATGATCATTTCACTGGAAGTGGTGCTGACTCAAGCTTTTACTCTTTGAATGTCCTTGAAGCTGTTAACTCACTGAAAGTTTCCTTGGAGTCTTTGAAAAGCCTTGGAGAACTCTTGGATGTCCCTAATAACACTCTGCAGCTATTTAAACAGAAACTCGAAGGAATTATTACCAAGATGGCTGAATCAAACCAAGCAAGATTTGAGTGGTTTGACGGTACACTACTGAAGGCCGTTGAGAATGGTCATTGGTTGGTTCTGGATAATGCAAACCTGTGTAATCCATCAGTTCTTGATCGTCTTAACTCTTTGCTTGAGCCTAATGGATGTTTGGTTGTTAACGAGTGCTCTTCCAGCGACGGTGAACCACGCATGGTCCGTCCCCACCAAAGCTTTAGACTGTTTTTGACTATGGATCCTAAGTATGGCGAGCTTTCCAGAGCCATGAGAAATCGTGGTGTTGAAATCTATCTGGAAGATTTGAAAACGAGAGCTACTGTTTTCGACCGAAAGGTTGTGAATATTGACAGTGTTGTGGAAGATGTGAGTATGGAAGAGAAAGATGCTCTGGTGTCTTTGAACACACCCATCTCTTCGTATGTGTCATCTGAGGACGCCACTATGCACATGTTTTCTCAAATTGAAGACAGCAATCTTTCCATTGATGCTTTGCACACGGATTTTGTTGTTCTTTCGCAGTTCAACTTTTTCCCACAAAACATTGTTGGATATGCTCAGCGCTGGGCGAACAATATTCAGAAGATTTCCTCCTATTCTGCCAAAGAGAAGGAGTTGGCTACCGGCCTGGCTGAATTTGTAAATGCCATTGATGCTTCAAGCATCAACGCCGCTGTGAATGAATTGAGCGAATCTGCTGTCTCGCAATACAAGCTTTCTCCTCAATTGATTGGCGCATGCTCATTCAATCCTCTTTTGAACAGTTATTTCTCATACCATATGAGCCAGACGAATAATGGTATTACTCCTCAAGATATTGCCATGATTATTTTGACAGTTCCATTTATGTCTACGACGTTCCAATTGCTTGAAAAGTCTCGCGTCAATTCCAAAGTTTTGAAGCCTTCGTCTCTTTCTTACCTTGACCGCGCCGCTGCTTCTCATACCAAGACGCCACTCAAGAATCCAGCCCGTGTCGATGTCTACAAAATGATCAACGCGGTATTGTCATTCTGTGATGTTGCGTTGAAACAAATTTTTGAGATTGAGACAGCTTACGTTGAGTTTGACATTACTTCTTTGCTAAAGATTCAACAGATTTGCAAGGACCTCATAAGTCTGACTACTTCTCCTAGCATCGACGAAAGTCAATTGCACATCTACAGAGAGCTATTTGAAGAGTGGTATGTTGAGAACCAGGCTTCTGACCTCTTCTCTGTTGCCCTCGAAGCTTTGCGCGAGTCGATCTCCGAGTTCGGATCGCAGCTTGTATTGGAATCTGGATTATCCATGCAGGCAATTTGGTCCAAATGGAAGCCTTCGTCTCCTACATCCAAACTCGCTTGGGAGCGTTATGAGCGCATTTCTGTTATCAGCAAAAAGTTTGACGAAATATCTGTTAAGCTCTTTGTCGACTCTTTGGACACTGTATTGACGCTTCGCTCAATGATTATTCAAATCATTTCTGACGCTACTCTGCAAGCATCTGCTAACGTTGAGCTTGATTATGCTATTACTGTAAGTTTCATTACACCTACTCTCTTTTTTCTCACCATACTAACATTTTATTAGACCCTTGAAACCGGAATTGATCAGCTTCAAAAAGCCAGTCTCGAATTCTCGACAGAGCGCAAACACTATTTTAGAGATGGCTTTCAGATGCTTTCTCAGATTTTGGAGCTTTCTTCTTCTCTTGTAGTTGAGAAGTCCCAGGATATAATCAAGGAGCTTTCTGTCCTGTCATATTATTCTCATGGTTCAACTATGCATTTGACTAAATATTCAAGCATCAATACCTATGCCCCATACCACCCTGTCTTTGACTCTTTGTGGGCTCAGAACGGAAATGACTACTATTCTTATGTCGATGATTTGGTCAACAATAAGCTCGCTCTGAAGCTAATTCAATACAATTCCGTGATGAAGGAAGTTGCATCGCAAGATCACAATCAGGCTATGCTTGATTTGCAAACTCTTTGCGAGCGTACGCTACAAAACTCCTCATACTTAACGTCCGACAAACTGAAGATTCTGAATAATCTTCTTTTTGACAGAGTTTTGCAAGCTCTCAGCGTTCATGATGTTGTAATCAAGGATATGCCTTCCAGCTCGCTGGAGATCACCCAAGAGGTCATCAACGTCCTAGGTGCACGTGTTGTCGACACTTCCAACGAGACCCTCGGCCACATTTATGAAAACTACTTTTCTACGGCCTTGTATTTCATCAGAGGCTCTTCTTCTGATTTCAACGCCATGGGAAGAGCCTGGCTGCTGGTATCTCTTGGTCTCATGCTGCTTTATGTTCCCAGTTTACCCTTCGATCCTGCGATTAGGCAACATGTGGAATATGACCGCGCAAGGTTATTGAACAAGCAGTACAGTGACATGAGAGAGACTTGGGATTATATCAAGAGTATTTTTATTGGATGCCCCAATACCGAGCTCGATAAAGTATGGGAGAAAAGACTTCCAAAGGTGCAGGACATTGCAGTGCCCTCCGTATACAGACCAAAAGTGTCTCACATTGGTGCTATTCATGATGAGTGGATGACCCTTATTGAGTCTTCAATTGGAAAGACCCTTATTACTTCTTTCATTGAAGATAAAAAGTTGTCTAAGGACAGTCTCGCTCAAATTAAACTAATTCAACGAAATACCGCCCAGTTTATTGGAAGAAGTGAGGCAAACCACGAATTTTACTCTGATATTACGTCCATTCTTCATGGTCTAATCTATGGCCTCAAGATGGGACTCGATCTCTTGACTCTTCCCACTCTCAAAGAGGAGGTGTGTCCTTATTTCTTTGCCAACCCAGTGACTCTTTCTCAGACTGAAAAATTGCACAAGGCATTTTTGGCTTACAGAGATACTATCAAGTCAATGCCAGCCCGTGCTTCTGAAAAGATGCTATTGGCTCTGCTTAGCGCAGTTGATTTGATACAAAAAACTGAAAATCACACTTCTCCTGAGTTGGAAGAAATCACGAGTTTCGCGTTCCAGAATTTCTACTACAAGTGGTCACTCAACCGAATTAGGGCCGAGCAAGAGGCTGCTAGCAAGACCACCATTTTCAAAGACACAACTGATGAAGACGCCGACAAAGATTTTATGCGGATGTTTCCTGATTTTGAGGATGTTGTGGAAATCGATGAGAGTGGTAAAGAATCCGATGAAGATTATTCCGCTTTGATGGAACTGTATCTGCAAACTTTTGGAGAAAGTTATACGACCTCGTTGACTGTTCTCACCAGTGTTGGTAATGAGTCCTTGCAAGATTGGGCCAAAATTGATCCTGAACTGTTCATCACTCATGATGTTTCTTCAATTTTGCCTGCTTTGACTATTTCGTTATCTACTACTCTTACAGGCCAAAGACTGGGCAGTAATGAAATTTTTGATTTTTACCACCAGCCAAAGCCTGATGAGACTGTCAAGGTTTCCAAACTCATTGTCCGGCTTCGTGTACTGATTGGAAAGTTCCTTGAAGTATGGCCTGAACATGCTACTCTGCAGAGTATTGACTCTGTATGCGAAGATCTCCTTTCATTCCCTATGTCTACGCCTGTTGCTCATTACC
This sequence comes from Geotrichum restrictum, assembly GCA_030563985.1. Lineage (NCBI taxonomy): Eukaryota > Fungi > Ascomycota > Dipodascomycetes > Dipodascales > Dipodascaceae > Geotrichum > Geotrichum restrictum. The sequence goes on along the minus strand of JAJMKT010000078.1, from coordinate 23,700 downwards.
TACAACGCATTGAGCGACTGTACTCTTACCTAGATGAGTGGGAAAGGTTTTCCAGTCGTGATTACACTGTCAAAACTATTTTCAATGAAATGACAGAGCTTATCGTTTCTTGGAGGCGATTGGAACTTTCTACCTGGCCCAAGTTGTTTGAAGTGGAAGAGAAGAATCTCAATAAAGAACTTGGTAAATGGTGGTTTTACCTCTTTGAGAATCTGATTGAGAACCCTTCGAGAGTCACAGAAACTGACGAGACTGAAGATACTACTTATCCTACTCTGGTGCAAACTTTGAACATATTTATGAGTCAGTCTAGCTACGGTCAGTTTGGAACTAGATTGCGCCTTCTCGGGGCGTTTTCAAAACACACTCTGTCACTGGCTTCTGTTAATCCTACTATGTTTACTGTCTCAGAGTGCATTGCCAACGTTATCAAATACTACTCTCAGTACTCTGTTCAGATCTTGAACCAAATTGCTACTGGCAAAAAAGCTTTACAAAAAGATATCAATGAAGTTATTCTTTTGGCTAGTTGGAAGGATACCAATGTGAACGCATTGCGAGAGAGTGCAAAGAGATCTCACTCCAAGCTTTACAGGGTTCTTCGTAAGTACCGCACGCTGATTACCCAGTCAGTCGAGCCCGTTGTTAATTCTGGCATGGAGACTCTACCTGATGGTTCCGTTGGTTTTGTTTCTTCTATTGCTCCTACAGCGAGTTACAAATCGGTGGCTCAATACGTGAGTGTTGTCCAGGGAACTGAATTGTGGCAGCAAAGACCTGCCCGTCTTACCAACGTTGAGGGTACTGCCAATCTGTTACATGGCCATTTGATATCTATTCAGGAGGAAACACTTCCTTCTATTGAGAAGTTTGCTAAATCTCTTGTAGAAGAGATGGATAGATTGCGCAAAGAGACCCCTTCGGTACTCACTGAGGAGAACAAGAGTGCTGTTTCTTCGCTAAAGAATGAGAAAAGTAAGCTTCTTACTGACACTTTGAAGGAGCTCAAACGTGGTGGTCTCAAAACTAATGTTCGAGCCGATGTCAAGGCACACCAACTTCTTGTTAGTGGAATCATGGCGACGGTGCCTTCTCTTACTGGCAAAAGTATTGGGCAGGGAGACCAATATTTCTACCGCATTCTTGACTTGTTCCCAAGGCTGAGAATTGCTGTTGCCGAAAGCGCGTCAGATGGTCCTGTTGCGGATCTCGTCAGAGGTCTTGCCATGTCTGAGAATTTATTTGCTTCCATTATTTCTCACAGAAAGCATCTGGATACTCTTACAGCTGCTAATGCCGATGTCTCCGCGTTGCTTGACACTGTTAACTCATTTGCCAGTCTACTTACTGCCGGTGACAGAACTCAGTTTTTGGAGTCTCGTTCTGACGCAGTATCACAGGCACAATCCACCATTTCCTGGATTCCCAAATTGATGAAGTTTGCTGTTGAGAGTTGTTACCAGTCTACCTCCCTTGGTAAATTCAAGTACACTAAAGAGACGATTATTTTCACGGAAACTGAATCAAGATTTAAAGACTTGGCCATCAGATTTGAGAAGTTCAAGTCTCTGATTTCAAACGGTATTATGACTCAGTCTCTCAACCAACTTGTGGTTCTGGTGCGAAAGGAACTCAACGACCTGGCTTTTGGTCTTCAAAAGTGGAAGCTCGAGTATCCTAATTTGGCCTTTATTGGCGATATGGTTATTGCTTGGGTCAGTGACCGCAGTTCCAAATCTCTGGACGAGCCCAAACATACTCAGTCCGAGTTTTCACTTATGGACCTCGATAAGAATCTTCGCAACATTTGCGATTCAGTTCTGGTTCTAGTTCAAAAGGGTCGTGAGATTCTAACTGAAGATATTTCGCAAGAAAACGATAACTGGTTCCTGCAATCTCAATCTCGCCTGAGTAGTTACTGCAGAATTCTCCGCCAAACCCAGTTTGCTCAAAAGATTAAGCAGGCTCTGGTCATTGCCAACTCTATTGCCATGCAGCAAGATGAAGCTTTGTATCAGCAAGCCCTTGGGTACATTGGATCGGCCATTCCATTCATTCATGAATACTTTGATCTGTGTAGAATTGTTGAAACCCGCATGATTCACAACTTTGCATCTACTACTAAGGGTGCCTACATTTTGATGAAGAGTTTACAAAGCCTTGCGCAAAACGGGTTCTGCAGTCCTCAAGAGCAATCTACCGAACAAGACTCTGGTGCTACTAAAGAGGGCACTGGACTTGGTGACGGTTCTGGAGCTCAGAACAACTCCAATGACGTGGAGGACGATGAAGACTTGTCTGAACATGCCCAAAAGGATAATGAAGATCAAGATAAGGAAGAAAAGAATGAAGATGAAGACGACAACGCAGTTGACATTGAGGGTGACATGGGAGCCGGCAACTTGGAAGACGCTTCTGACCAGGATAAGAGTGATGATGAGGATAACGACGATGAGGATGAGAACGAGCTTGATGAAGAAGTTGGCGATCTAGATGACCTCGACCCCAACGCTGTTGATGAAAAGATGTGGGATGAAAAGGGAGAAGACAACGACAAGGAGAAAAAATCTGACCAAATTCCGGAAGGTGGCAATGATGATGATCTCGAAGCTAAAGACGAAGAAGGTGAGGATGGTCCAGAACCCAAACAGTCGGAAGAAGGGAATAATGAGAATGAAGAAGATGAAAATGCTGATGAGGAAGAAGATGTTGGAGAACAAGAAGATAATGTTCATCAGCAGGAAAAAGAAGATCTCGAATCACAGGTTCCAGAAACTGATACATTAGAGCTTCCTGAAGATATGAATCTGGATGCTGAAGATGATGATGATGAAAAAGCGGATGGAAAGGATGAGGATGATATCGACATGCCCGACGTGGATGATGACCAATTTGATGGAGGTGACGACAAAGACGGCAAGGATGATGCCAACAAGCAAGATGGTATGGATGCTGATAGCGACGCTGAGAAGGAAGGTGATGAAGAAGAGGAAGACCAGGAGATTGAAGCTGATGCGATGGAGACGGATGAGAACCCTGCCGAAGATGGCCAGGAAGAAGAAGGCGAGGGTGAAAACGAAAACCCTGAAGAGGACCTTGCTCAAGTGAAACCCGAAGAGGGCGAAGAGGCTGAAAACTCTAACGAAACTGAAAACACCATGAAGTTTGACACTGAAGGTCTGCATGGCCCTGATCAGGCTGAGGAGGACGACAATGCCGACGCTGACGATAATGCGGTTAGCCAGGAGCAATCTACTAACCAGAGCGAAGGTAGTGAGCAAGCTGCTGAAAAGGAGCAGGAGAACCTAGAGAATTCCGGAGGTCAAAGCTCGACGAAACCCGAAAATGACCAGGAGAAGGCTGAGGAAGAAGAGTCCAATCAAGATCAAGCTCGAAAAGATGTTGAAAACTCAATGAAGCAACTTGGTGACGCTCTTAAGGAATTTCACAAGCGCAAGCAGGAGATTCAAGAGGCTTCTGAGAAGGATGACACAGCAGACCAAGGTGCCAATGAGCGACCAGATGAATTTGAACATGTTGATGGTGCGAACTCGTCTGCTCAAGATACACAAGCACTTGGAGCTGCTTCTCAAGACCAGGTTCAAAAGATTGATGACTCCAAGGCCATTGAGGATGACGAAGAGATGGAGGATGCTAGAGAGCCGGAAACTCATGAAGTTGATGCGGCTGACCAGATGGAGATTGACGAGAACATGCCTCCTTCAGGCCAAGAAAGCAGCGACCTACCTCAGACTGCTGGTTCGATTGTTGGCGAGCGCAAGAAAGAGGAAGAAAACTTTGGAGCAAGCCTCGCTGGAGAGGCCATGGATATTGACGAGGAAGATGACGAGTCTGATGAAGATGCTGAGACTGCATTTGAGGTGGCCGAGGCTGGATATGAGCCCGCTCGATCCTTAGACGACTCTCGTGATATTTGGCGTACCAATGAGACACTCACTCAGGAATCTGCCATGGCACTTTGTGAACAGCTGAGATTGATTTTGGAGCCCACGCAAGCAACTAAACTACGTGGTGACTTTAAGACCGGAAAACGACTCAACATGAAGCGTATCATCCCATACATTGCGTCCCAATTCAAGAAGGACAAAATCTGGATGCGGCGTACAAAGCCCAGCAAGCGTCAATACCAAGTGATGATTGCTGTAGACGATTCCAAGTCTATGTCTGAGTCTCAGTCGGTCAAACTTGCGTTCCAGTCTATTGCATTGATTTCAAAGGCCCTTACGCAGCTTGAGGCTGGTCAACTGGCTATTGCGCGATTTGGTGGAACTACGCAGCTTGTTCATCCCTTTGAGAAGCCGTTTTCGTCCGAGTCAGGTGCACATGCTCTGCAATGGTTTGGATTTGATCAAGAACGCACTGATGTCAAGGCTTTGGTTCAAAAGTCAATCACGATGTTTGAAGAGGCTGCCGTTAATAATGCCGTATCTCAAAGTGCCGCCGAGTTGTGGCGCCTGGAAATCATTATTTCTGATGGAGTTTGTGAGGATCACGATTCTTTGCAACGTCTTGTGCGCCGTGCTCGCGAGGAACGCATCATGATGGTCTTTGTTATTGTGGATGGTGTCAACAATCAGGACTCTATTCTGGACCTGAACGAGGTGAGCTACGAGACGGATGAGTCTGGAAACATGGGTCTTAAGATTAACCGGTACTTGGATCACTTCCCGTTTGACTTTTACGTGATTGTCAAGGATGTGCGAGAGCTTCCGAACGTTTTGTCTTTAGTCCTGCGCCAGTTCTTTGCCGAAGTCGCTGAATCTTCATGATCCTGAATCTTCACGATTGGGTTGATTTTGATTTTGTTGATAGATTATTTTGATTTTTGATTTTTATTCGTTTATATTATTTTTGTTCCTGTTTTTTTTATTTTTTTTATTATTGGTTTCACCAATTTCTTTTAGCATTCTAGATCTAGAGAAATATATTAATCTCGTTATTTCGTTATTTCATTATTCGTTATTTCGTTATTTAGATTTGAATGTAGGCTGGAGCTCAAAGTATATGAATTGCGTGAACGTTTGTTGTGTTCGTGGTCTTTTAAGGATGGCGTTCAGTACGAAATCAAGGGTCTGCAGTTCTTCGGTACAGCTGTACGTGCGAGGACTTCGAGGAGCAAGGTGCGAGACAGACTCCAATAGAACAGACTCAACAGAGCATGTATACTTCTCGGCTGATATCTGTGGCTCATCTCGTGGTGCATGCTGTCACCCTTCAAAAGCTCACAGGCCTTGCGTACATGCGTACGTGTCCTATGCTCACCATTATAACGATGCATGAATCTCATTGAAAGGAGTTCTAATTGAAGCTGGAATTGAAGCAGTGCCCAGATTCTGGCTTCTTGAAGTTATCGAGCCGTCAGATCGGCTTTGATGTCCTTGAACTGTAATGGCAGATCCTGAGATCTTGTGAAATGGCCATGGCAGGTTCTCTTCGCCATGACCGCCATATTTGCACTGACATCCTTTAGCTAGTACAGTATGTGCGCTCTAGCTCATGCTCTAGCTCATGCTACAGCAGCTACACCACCACCCACTGCATTCCCTTTCATAATACGCGATATCTCTCAATTGCGCCAGCCTTTTTATTTAATTCTAATGTTCAGTGTATTGAATTGTATTTTGCCCTGTAGAAAGGCTTAATTTTTATGAAGAAACGTGACAAGCCTTACCAAAAACTTTTTTTCCTCTTCCTCTTGTTTTTCTTGTTTTTAATTTCTCTTTCTTTCTCTTTCTCTTTCTTTTCTTTCCTTCGACATTGAAATTTATCACAGGAACCACCTTTGTCTGCTCTCACTAGAGCTATCATCACTCCTCTCGAGACACTCAACACATTCATCACTCACTTCTCTTCACTCATTACTCACCACTCATCACCCACCACCCAACACCTAACACGCAATACTCTACACAAAGCATGTCTATTCGAGGAACCTCCAGATTCCACTCCATGCCAATCTCGGTTGGTGGAAACAACAACAACTATTCATTACCAGTCGGCGGGTCCGACAATGCCAGCAACAACTATGGCCGCCCTCTGCGATACAATGTAAATGATTCTTTTGACAATGGCCCCGAAGATGGCTTCATTAATAAGGTGCACTATTACTCTGAACAGCTCGACATATTCCTTGGAAATGTGGGCACCCCAATAAAGCCCTATCTTCCTATAATCGGCCGCTTTCTCATCGTGGCTACTTTCTTTGAAGATGGCTTCCGGATCTTTAGTCAGTGGGATGATCAGGTCAGTTACATCTGGACATTTCGCGGCCTTCCCCGTTTCTTAACTGTGTTCTATCTCGCTCTCAACATTTTTCTCATGTACGCTGGCTCTGCCTCGGTAATCTCTCATCGCAAGCTCATTTGGGGAGTCGGCTCCCTGCTCTTTGTGGTAGTTTCACAGTCTGTAGTGTACGGCCTCATTTTTAACTTTTCGTTCTTCGTTCGCAACCTGTCCGTCATTGGAGGCTTGCTGATGGTTCTCTCTGATGCGTTTGTCCACGACCGCAGATCTCTGTCCATGCCCGGATTGCCTGTGCTTGACGACAAGGATCGCAGCAAGTACTTTCAACTGGCGGGCCGTGTACTGATGATGGTCCTATTCCTCGCCTACGTAGCTACAGAGCATCTTACTGCCGTGAGTCTTATTGGAATCGTTATTGGAATGGCTTCGTGTGTATTAGTTGTCATCGGTTACAAGGCTCGTCTCTCGGCGGCAGTTCTCATTTTGATTTTGCTGTATCGCAACCTCACATCCAACCAGTACTGGAACTTTGAGAGTAATAACCCAGTACACGACTTCCTACGGTACGAACACTTCCAGATTCTCAGTATCATTGGAGGACTACTGCTGGTGGTCAACACTGGAGCTGGAGCCCTTAGTCTAGATGAGAAGAAGAAAATTTATTAAGATTTTATTTTCTAAACACCAATTAAACGAACCTGTCAATAAAATCATGAAAAAACTGAAAAATTGAAAAAATAATAAAACGTTTCATTATGGGCCCCAAGTAATTAGGGACAATGCCGTCAAGACCTATAGTAGGCCTTACCATATTATAACGAAAGGAAGTAAAAGAAGAAATTCATTAGCGGACACAGTAGCCTCCATCAACTAGCATATCGGCACCCGTCATGTAGGACGAAGCGTCCGAAGCCATGTAAATAATAGGACCCGCAAACTCAGCCGGATCCGCCATGCGTCCCATTGGGATCTGGCCCTCCCATTTATCTCTAAGAACTGGGTTTGCATCCAGAATAGACTTTGTTAGTGGGGTCATAATATATCCCGGAGACAAAGAGTTGACACGAATACCGTAGGGCGCCCATTCCGAAGCCAGCGACTTTGCAAGATGCATGACGCCAGCTTTTGACATATTGTAGGGAGTCTGGAACTGGGGGTGGTTGACGATGTGACCAGACATGGACGCAATCAAGATGATGGAGGCAGTTGTACCCATTGGTTTATTATAACCCGCAATTGTCGACGGAGTTGGCAACGTCTCTTGTTTCGCGGCCCCTGCAGCGCCCGCCTTGATGGCAGACTCCACTCCCAGGTCAGTAATAACGGTTCGAGCAAACTCAGTTGCAACCACCATTGAGCCCATCAAGTTGACATCGAGGACCCTTGAAATCTTGTCACCGGGGTAATCTAGTGCTGAAATGTTTTCGCAGTACCCGGCGGTGTTGACCAATGCGTCTAGCGGTTTTTCATTTTGCAGGCGGATGGATTGCATCACCTGGCGGACCTGGTCTTGATCGCTGATGTCGCATTCCCAAGTTGTAATTTTGGGTTTTCCGTGCCCGGCGGCGGCGACGGCAACCGTGGTGTCGTTGCTGTGTTCGGTCTGAAGATGTTTGGCAGTCTTCTCTAGTGATGATGCAGACTGGTCTAGAAGAGCGAGTGACGATACGCCAGAGTTGAGCAGGTAGCGACAAATTACGGTGGCCATACCCCCACTTGCACCGGTAATAACAATGGATTTGCCTGCTAGGGAAAAGAGGTTGGGAAGAGCTGATTTCGCAGCACTAGCTGTTGCAGTACTGGCAGCTGTAGCTGCTGAGCGCAGAATCAAAGTAGGCGAAGGCATGTGTGGATTCCAAGAGATGAAAAAGAAGACAAGGAGGGAAGAACAGAAGGCTTAGAATGCTAAGAAGAACCAGAAGAAGCAGAAGAATCAAAAGAAGAAGAAGAACAAGGAGGTGGAATAGAAAATTTTTCATTCATGAAGGGGAGGGGAAAATACTTTAACTGGCACTTGTAGAGTCTATATCGAAGTGTATACTGCGCGCACTGACTGGAAGCTTAGGAATATGGGCAAGAAGAAGAGGAGTAAACTTTATACCTGAATGATTCATTCATGAGCAGGCTTTCGAGCCTTTTTATTCTTCCAAAGTTACCCAGAACTGCCGATGGGTTCATCGGCATGCCATGATGCCGACTATCCGGTTGAGTTCACTTGACCGGCACTTGGATATCTCGAGGTATAATATAAGAAGCAGTACCATAGTATTATTTAATGCCTTTTTTTCATATTATTATCAAATAGCAGAGCAGATCGTGATGTTGTTGTTAAGCGCTTGTTTTTTTTCGTTTTTTTTTTTTTTTTTTCATTTGTCTCGTTTCTTTCACGTACTCGTTTTTATAGTGACTGCACCTAGATAAAATCACTAAAACGCAAGACTAAAAGAGTTTTTGTCAGCATCTTTTTTTCAATTAGAGTTGGCTTCTATGCGGTTTATTTCATTCCACGCAAATTCCTAATTTGATCTTTGAGTCGCTCAGAACAGGTGTATAATAGACCTCAGGGCAGTCAGAACTTAGTGGTAGTGCCTCAATGCTTATGGGTTTTCTATAGACGCAGTCTAGTTATGCGTGAAGTCCTCGTAGCGCTCAAGGTGCATCATCAAAGTGTTGATACTCTCTCCAGTAGGCCCTGCATAATCATTAGCCAGCTCACTTATCAACAGTCAAAACACATATTCACTTTTAATTCTATACATTGACCTCTATACTGCTTGAATAAATAAAAGACTTCACAGCATTGTACTCTAAAATCAGTTGGCGTATTGAGATCTTCCTCTCAGCTTAACTCCAAAGAAAAAAATAACAAATGGAATAGCAATCATGGCAACTGAAATTCCAGCCAAGATTGAGCCACCAGCACCAACGGGAAATTCAGTAGAGCCTAGGTTTGTAAACATGGGAGTGGTAAAGACGGGGAAAACAGCCGCCAGCCAAGCTCTCATTAAACAGTTTCCAGCAAACACACTAGCCAAGAACCGGTAGTATCCTCGTCCAAGGTAGGCAAAGATGGACTGAAAAATCATGAAGCCACCGATACAGAAAATAAATGACCCAATAATGGGTGCTATCCAGTGAGAATGAGTTGAAGCACCCCATGCAAAGATAAAGAGGCCAACTGGAAGAAAGAAAGATCCGACCATGGCAGGGATCATGTATCTCTCGATAGCAGGATCCTCAACACTATCGACATATCGATGAATAAGGTAAACAAAAATTACGCCACCAAAGAGTGGGCCAACAATAGAGGGAAGATAAGCAGTGCCAGTTTCAATGAGGTTAAACTTGTAGAGTTCAGTATACACAATAGGGAACGCTTCGAACCATGCGTTAATGATGAGGTAAATGAAACCACAGTAAAGATTCATAAAGAACACCATGGGTTCACAAAAGCCAATGACAATGGGTCTCCACAAGGTTTCAATTACAATTTCCTTGAAAGATAGAGGATTGAGTTCCTTGGAAACCTTATACGGAGATCGGATGAGGTTGTTACCAGTAAGTCTTCTTAATCTTTCAGCTCGGCGATGAAGAAGAGTAGCGGCGTTAGTCTCTGGCAAAAAAACAATCAACACAGCCAAAACAGCCCCACCACAAATGCACAGGAACCAAAAGTTCCAGCGCCAGCCAACCAATTGAGTTAAAACACCACCAACCAAGGGACCAAAAGTAGGACCACACATCGCCGAGATTGACCAGAGCAAAAGTCCAACATGTAGTTTGGAGGGATCAAAAGTGTCGCCAATAGTAGCACCGCCAGTAGCCAAAGAGGGAGCAGCCATGAATCCAGCAATCACTCGTAGGCCAATAATCTTCTCAATGGTGTGAACCAACGCAGTAGGGATTTGAATCAGGACAAAGATGAATAGCGTGATAATGTAAATGGAGTTTCGACCAAGTGGTGCATGCTCAGAAAGCGGTGACAATATCATGGGACCAAGTCCGTAGCCGAGAACAAATACAGTCAAAGGGAGAACAGCTTTCACACGGGTAGTGTTTAGTTCCACCATCATATCGGGAATACCCGGAGTAAAAATTGAAGACCCCATATAGATTGAAGTAGTCAAGATAGCCACTGCAATCATGATCCATGATTTTTTTATTGTTGACCAATTTTGGGGGTTTTCTTGATCATCAGGGCCATACCAATCGACAATGATATATCCTCTATCAGCAGAAAGTTCAGTTTTTTCCTCACTCTTTTCAATCCCATTTTCAAGTCGAGACGAACTTTCAAACGACGAAGTGGCGCTGGTGGAAGAAGAAACAGGAGCTAAGGTGATATCGGGGACTTCGAGATTAGCGGATTCGTTCTTTTCTTTGAGCGTAGCAGAACTGCTCTCATCAATGCCTTTGTACTTTAAGGGGACAACAAAACCTGCCCGCTCTTCTGCATGTTGAAACAATTTGCGCCCACTGAACTTGTTGAGCACTTGTCCAAAGGAACTATTGCGAATGGTATCCATGATTTGCTAAAAACAAAAAAAAATAAGATACACAAAGTGATAATTAAAGTGTAAATACTAAATTTTGGAGAAGGAGATGACAGATAATGGTCGATAATGGAAAAAAAAACTATATAGCCAGAGATACCTGTACCATATTTATATCTTCATCGCCTCCAAGGGTATTAAAAGTCGAAATCCAATCCCGTTACAAATCACTTCCACACACACTCTAGTTAATACTCTCAATATGGGCCCTGCTTATAAACCATTCCTAGTTTTGTTGAATTTGATTATGAATCACAGTCTGTCTGTAATCTTGAATTATAAATCAAGTAGCCGCATAAGAGTCAACAGATAATCAGTGGAATTATGATGAGGAATCAACAAATATATTCCATATATATATCCAATGGGAGACCTCTATTTTACATTTTACCTTCTACTTGTAATATATATATTATTTTGCTATACTACCAGACTGTACCAGTAGGCTAGAGTTGAGAAGATTAAGTTGCTTTGCGATAGTAGTCGACTACGTACATCTTAGTGACCTTATATGGATATTATATCCTACTTTGAACCGGCCTATGACTTAAAATTGTTGAGAAAGATTGCGTGACGCTACTTAAATACCGTATTGAAACAGGGCAACAGGCATGAACAACTCAGATCACGAAAAACGATTTGCATGGCATTCTATAGATTTATACTGTTCGAGGATACAGTACGTATTTTTGTTTATAGTAAGCAAGCTCAAGTTACTGTGATGACTCGTTATTAGTTGACAATACCTCGCTACGCACCGAGTCCATAACTTAAATTCAGGATAGTATACGTCAAACCACAATAGTATGATAGTCTCTAATTAAAAGGCTAAAGTACAAACCCCGAGTTCTTGTAAGAGTTCCTTGATCATAGAGCTGACCTCCCCTCTCCCAACAAGCTTTTTATTTACTATTGGATGGCCAGAGATACAAATTGCCATCTCAGCTGAAAGACATATCAAAAAGCTTCTAAGAGCTATGCAAGTTAACCCACACAGTATGTAAATCATATAGTACTATATGTAAATCATATTGCAAGTAAAGCAGTATCGTCGTATATTACAGAGCAGAGTAAAGATTCATAGCGCTAGCTCTAGTACACATACAACCTTACCTCAGAAGAGTATACTGTAATGCTGTATAGCCATAATTACACATAGCAAAGCGCAATTTTCATGTATTACTTACGGTATAGATCGATTATGCACTAAACACACGAAACGAAGAGGAAAAAAAAACGCTCATAAATTCCGCTTGCCACTTCTACAGCCATAATTCATATCAGAACAGATTCAACAGACTCTGAAAACAGAGTGTGATTTATAAATTTTAGTAATAAAATTCTCACTATAGAGCTCCAGATTAGACAAACGTAAGATACAGTGATCACTTTTTGATCATTGCCAAGTTGTACTCTTTACGACCATTACTCTTATTTCTTCAATTCCCGGCCGATAACATAAACAACGGTTATTTGTTAGCCTATTTGAAGCAGACCAAACCTCCAGAAGAATTGTAACAGATATATTGCTGTTGTTATTTGTGTTTATGACTTTGATTCTTTTTTTTTAATTAAAATCGCAGGAATTCTATCCAAGTACTCAAAGTTGAATAGATTTAAAGCAATTCCATTTCATAGTAAACTACTACCGGTACAGGGATTGAATATGAATGTAATAACCACTCTCGCTGTAACAATTACAGTATGTGGAAATAGTCAGAGACCTAGGCCTGTTAACTTATCATAATCATGCGCTGCGGTAGTATCGTAGTTTTGTCGTAATCTGAAAGCCTTGAGATCTCGTTTGACTTGTAAACTCACACCAAGGGAAACTTTTGATCTCAACTACACATAAAAACTGTCAAGGTCCTAAGCTCGACTATCTTTTCAACTACCAACCTTTGAAAATGTGGGATCTTTTACATTTGTGGGCCAAGACGCTAAGCTTCTAAGTTGCTAAGAGTTTGACCCGTAATTAGGGGCCTACTGTACTTAGCTTTTTAAGGTCTATAATGACCCCGCAAAATATTGCGGCCGATATCACAGTTTCCGGATTTTGCTTTCTTTAGTTGGTTTGGAAAAGGTAATTTACCACCAATTTGTCTTTCAAATTATATTTTCAGATTACTCTTAGATTATTGTAGATTACACCCCCTCTTAAGATGATTTCTAGATTGTCTTTAATCACATCCGGATTATTGGTGGCTGTTGTATCAGTTAGGATAGAGGAAGGGTGGACCGCGCGGATTTTTAGGGCATAGGATTTCTCTTTCGACTCTCTCAAGGAGACAAATTATCATGACCAAACACGATCATTGGCAACACGGAAAGAAAAAAGAATGCATCGGGAAACGGTTGTGATGAACAAGCCTAATGTGTGAGTAGTGGAGTTTAATATGTTGTGTACTATAAATATGTTAAGCCAAATCTGAGAGCTCTGTGGAGCGCTTGATTGTTATATTTTGGAATCGAAAGTGTTGAGGTGTGATATTAGCATGGTGCCTTGCAAATATGTACAGTGCGCGTAGAATGACCATGGCTCCGATACCAGCAGTCATGAGATTCGTGAGATAGAAACCATCATAAAAGTCAAAAAAGGGAAGGGTTATTGCTAAAGCCGCTAAGAACAAGTCACATAAAACTCGGTAAAAGTCGTTTGAGATACTGTTACTTGTCTGAACCAAAATGGCCCACCCCATAATACAGCTCGGGAATTCAGTAAGCATGACAACAAAAGATACAGCTGTTAGCCGTGCCCCTGCCTTGAGAAATACAGCATATGGAGGAAAGTAGAGCACGGTAATTGCAAGCAACCCGTCCGAAATTATATCAGACCATCCCTTCAAAAGCAGAAAATTGCTTTCTTGAACCACAACGAACAGTGCGTGGATCACTTCAAGATTATCGGCAACGAAAATCCCAAAAAAGAATTGCAACACAAAATCTATACCAAAACCTCGCTTTAAAATAACCACATAAAGCGAGTCTTGAATCGCTAAACAAGCAAGAAGGGCTTCATAGATTTCGTCGCGGTACAAACTTGGAATAATCTCAGTGTGTGCCGAAACTACATAAACTGCCTGAAATCGAGAGCTGTAGTCTTCCAGCCAGTATCCAGTATAAAAGTATGAAGTGAAGTTGATTATCGACCAAAAAAAGTCAAGCGTCTGAACCCCTCTAATCGCCATTACCGCCAGCGGCGGACAGACTACTGTTGTTATCGTTAAGAAAACGTAACTGCTCCATATTGGCTTTGTTTTGATCTGTGCGGTTTTCAGAAATGTGGGCAGGGTAAGGCGTTGCACAAACCCTCGCAGTAATTGTTGGAGAGCAAAAATGAATTTTTGAAATGCAAGAAACTCAAACATGAGAAATGGCCAACGAGAATAGTCTAATAATGAGCTCTAGAATGAGAAAATGAGAATGAGAATGAGAATGAAAAACGAAAATATATTCTCCACCTGTAACATGATAATGGCGATAATATATTATATACCGGTAAAGCTATAGACCAAGTGAAAAAAAAGCGACGGATCCGGAGCCCACAATTAATGCCAATTTAATTGAAAATACTGTACCTGTTTCAGAAGTAACTTTTGGCGCCGCTCACAGTACATGCCCATAACTGGGCAAATCTATCGTCAGCCTCACGCTTGATAAATCGGTGCCGACCGTTAACGATTGGCGCAAATTGCGCGAAAAAGACTCGAGCTCATGATCAAAAAGAATTCTTAAGTATCGATCTCAGCATGATCTGTTTTTCAAAGTCTGCCTAAGTACGCGGAGTATTTAATTTAAGTCTGTAGCCAATCAATATCATGGGCCTACATTTCTTCACTCCGAACCGAATCCGTGACTGGTCTTCGTCTCGGTCTGCACTGACTCTGCAGTACATGGGCGGAGGCCAGGCCTGTTGGTGGTTATGGGTGTAAGTCATATTATGTGCCCTAGTATTCATCACTGGAAAATCTCTCTAAACACGCTCACAACACGAACTTAGCACTCTCTCTGCGTGGTTGTTGTTAATCTGTCTGTTGCTTCTTACTGATTGTTAGTACTGTTCAGCACCAAAGCATTGTAAAGAAATCGCGGCACACACGTCCTCCAAACCAGATCTCAAGTTGCAAACTTCTCAATACGCTCTGATTGGAATTCTAAGCCGTAGTTGTAGGAATCAAATAAAAGCAATAAATTGTAATTAGTTCATGACTTTCAAACCAACCATCTCCTACTTTGTCCAGATATCCTGCTCGTAGGTACAAGCGTGCCTTTGACTTTCCAGTTACTCCAATATTCCGAAGCGTACCCAGATTCATTACAAGCCTACTAGTCTCTCCATCCTCAGCCTATTCTTGTAATATCAGTAATATGCTTGGGCATCACCATAATTGTTGTTCGGTCCCTGGATCTTGGTATGCCAAGCCCTTTCGGCCTTACTTCAAGCTAGTCACACCCTTGTACGATTATGAGCCAATGCCATCTCACTTGTCTTCATGTCACAACAACTTTATACAAATGCCCAGCCTTCCTCAGAAACTATCCGAGTCTACTGAACATGTCACAGACTGGTTCATGCAACTTGCTTCAGCCGCTCCTCGGTTTGGATACGGAGAGCTTTATCGGTTTTTGGTCAATTCCGTTGAACTCGACCTAGGGCGCAAGATCACCATGAAAATGAGAAATTACGGGCAGCCTTGGACGGACCCCATACTGTGGTCACAACATTTGCTCGAGCATGTGTACAACAACAAACAGCTCCGATATGACTTGCGAAAGCTCGTGCAAGTAGAACTGAGTAGCGAACCGCGAACTTCAAAGGAGTGTATGGTGCTCATCGATCTTCAAGCCAGGTATCATGATCTTTATAATACAGTTAACGGGTACTATAATATCTGCATGGCTCAGTTCTCGGAACGCTGCATGGACAAAATTGAGAAAGACTTGAGAGATATGGGAGTGGTGGTGGGCCATCTTGGAAAAATAGCCGATTGGCTGACGTTAGACAATCTGAAAGAAGTGTTGAAGGATTTGGGCAATGAGTTGGAAGATATTGATGTACTCGGCCAGTGTTCCGCACCGGTTGAACCGCAATGGGCATCCACAAGAAAGGCTTCTTCACGAAACGACTCTGTAAGCACGCCCCCCGACTTTAACCGTTTTGTCACTCGATCGAACTCTAATGGCGACATGGACATTTATTTACAGCATGGTGAAAAGGGTATAGGTTTGGAATCTCCTGATATTCAAAATATTATTGACGCTGGAGTATACACTCCAATTACAGGGACCACCTTGGCATTACTGACAGGAGATAAAGCACGTCTAAACAGTCCTGACATTTTCAATAAGCAAACCAGGTCTGGCGAGTTTAGCTTACATGCAGCTCATGCGGCACCAATTCGAAAAAGACATAGTACGAATGTGGTTCAACCTTCGAGTTCTGACCTTGTTTTGCCTTCTGAATTCTCATCCAACACCTCTTCCGAGTCGTCGACTGGCGGAGCTTATGAGCGGGTCTCGGATTTTGACCTCAACGTGAAATATAAGCCGGTTGAAGCTCCATCATTAGACGTATGGACGTCGCCTGCATTCATTATCAAGGGAAATGCGTTATTTGTAAAAATTGAGGGGGTGCCATTACGTACCCATATGGCGTTCAAACATCCTAGTCAACGGAGACAATGTGATGTGGTGTATTCAAGGGAGGAAAGCATGTTTCGTGCGATCTTTGAATTATGCCCAAAGTGTGGAAACCACGGCAAAAACACTGCTACAAAATGTGTAAGACATCCGTACTATTTCATGTATTACTCGACGGTGCTATGAAATGGTTTTAGCCAATGGTAGAACAAGAAGAGCGAGACGAACGAGACGAATGAGAAGAACAAGACTAGTTTGCTATTTTGTGGGCCTAAAGCAAGGCAGTTAGGAATAAATAAAAAATACACCGTTTCTGAGAACATTTTACAAACTGCTGCCCAGCTTTTTATGAACTTTAAGGTTTTGTCTAATAGCCAGGTCAAGCATGATTTCTTCAGAGCCGCCAGGGATGGCGTAGGCACGTACCTCTCTGTAAAGACGCTCGACAACTCCACCTTGGCCCCCCTTGGTGTACGCTAAACCACCAAAGATCTGAGAAGCCTCCCTTGCACAATATTCCATTGTCTGAGAGGCCAGAGCTTTACAACCAGCAATTGGTCCAGCTAGCCTCAATGTAGCTTCTTCTTCGCTCATTTTTTGGGCCTGGTACACAAGTGTTTCAAGCCAGTTATGTACACCTTCGGTGCGAACAGCCATGTTTGCAAGCTTGGCTCTTATGACGGGGTGGTCAATGAGCTTCTTACCAAATGTCTCACGCCTGTGTGCGTGTTTGACCGCCTCTTCGTACAACAGCCGCGAGAAGCGGTTGGCTTGCATAATGATGGTAAGACGTTCATGGTTGAAGTTGAGCATGATGACTTTGAACCCTTCATTCTCGCGACCAAGTAGATTTTCAACAGGCACCTTGACATCTTGAAATGTAATATAACTTGAGCCAGACATGCGCATACCCTGAACTTCAATCTTACGGACTGACACACCAGGCATGGTTTTTTCAATGAGCAGAGCAGAAACACCGCCATGACCGGGACCTCCTGTCCGGACCGCAACTGTGAAATAATCAGACCAAAGGCCACATGTGATCCACTTTTTAGCGCCATTGACAATGTAATGCTTTCCGTCAGGAGTTTTCACAGCCGATGTACTTAGACCAGCGACGTCGGAACCTGCATCCGGTTCGGTAATGCAGAGACAAATTCGTTTGTCCCCGTTAAGCAAGCCTGGTAGAATTCTTTTCTTGAGAGCGTCTTGGCCATGAGTGTAGACAGGAGGTAAACCGATTGTGAAGCCTCCAAGTAAAAACCAGATGACACTTCCGCTTCCTGCACGGCATATCTCGTCTACCAAGATAAGTTCATGGAATGGGTCGTACTTTTCTGGAGCCACAGATTTAATTCTGAGGCCTGCGAGGTCTGCTGGATACTTTGCAAGTCCGCATCCGCCAGCTAAGTAGCCTCTTCGGCCCGCGGACTTGAACAGCTCGGGATCAATAACGCCTTCTTCTTCCCAGTCGTCTACTAAAGGGATAATTTCATCCTCGACCCACTCACGAACCTCGGCACGAAATGCTACATGAGACTCATTGTAGTAGCTTGAGTGATATCCCTGATACCAGCTAGGATCCCCATAGGGTATCATGTCGCCAAACTGAGCAAAAGCAGTGGCATTATTGGTCGAAAGAGCCATTGTCGAGTTAAGGAGTGAGCTTTTAGAATCCTGAGCAGTGTTTTGGTTGTTATTCACAGTAAATTGATGTAAAAGTAATGAAGCAGTTGGTGGAAGCAAATGAATCGAAGGGTGATGGCGATGGAAGAGTATTTATATTTGAAAGACATTCAATTGCTATTGTTGATTTTTCGAATTGTTCCACCTCGGTCAATCTGATCTGCGGGGTATGGCCGGAGCCCTAAATAAACGATGATTTGGATGAATGTGATCGCATGATTGGTTCAGTTTGACAAGGCATAGAAGTTATCTAGAGAGCTTGTCTGGTGGAGACTGGTGGAGACAGCCAGAATACCTGTATGCTGGAGCAGTTGGACCATAGCTGGTACAGAATATCATGATGCTGATCGATCGTGAGCGCTATCCGCGGCTCCGCAATGTCCGAATTCACAAATTATTCGTATTTTAAAAAAGAAGGTTAGGGCTTATATATTTATTGCGTAAATTGAATAAGTTGCGTAAATTGAATAAGTTGAGTAAATATGTGAGTATTCAAATTATTAAACTTCCCAACCTCCACGTAACAAGTCTCACGACAAGCAACGACCCACATCAAACTCCACCCACCTTGGAGATTCGGACTTGAAGGATTTCAGCTTGCACAACAACATCCGCTCATCTGAAGAGCAAACTTTTCGCCTATCAGTTTTTGCCAATTTCAAAGTTTGACCTGAACCATGGCTGCTGTCAAACTACAGTCCTTTGCTGTGCAAGACAGAACTCAGGAGTTTCGGTCTTGTGTCGCTTCTCTTTCGAAACTCAACAATGCTGTAGGCAGCTCAGCGCGACAAGGACTGCTAGACAATGGATCTAATAAGAACTCGCACAATCGCAGTTCTAGTAGTGGCGGCGCGTCTAGCCAAAAAAGTTCAAAGAGCGAATTTGCGTTGAGAGCTTCGTCAATTTCGAGGGAAATTAGTGAGACCACTGCCATGTTGCAGCGGTTGGCGCTTTTGGCCAAACGCAAGACGTTGTTTGACGACCGGCCAGTTGAGATCTCTGAGCTCACGTTTGTTATCAAGCAAAAAGTGTCAAAAGTCAATCAAAATATTGCAGCACTTCAACAATACGTTAAATCCGCGAAATTGGGTGGTGGTAGCGGGGATTCTAATAATAATGCATGGGGAGGAGGCAACAAGAAGAAGAGTGAAGCCCAGCTTGCAGAGCACTCAAATAATGTTGTTGTTCTGTTGCAAGGCAAGCTTACTGAAGTCACAACGGGGTTCGAAGAAGTCCTTGAGGTCCGAATCAAAAACATACAGGCATCCAAGAATAGGACAGAACAATTCATCTCATCTGCATCTTCGTCTGCTAAGGATGCTTCTAATATCAACCCTGACTCGCCATTGTATGCCGCCTCACGCGCCAGAACACCTTTAACCGCGCCACCCGGCGCCAGTAATCGTGCCTCTTACAACGGCACACCCGTGGGTGGCAATTCTGAAAATCCTTACGCATCTTCCTCTTTTTTGGACTCAGAACCCTATCCGGCCGGCGGTGACGGTCAGGATTTTCTCGCTCTCCCAGAGCAGCAATCCTTGGCCCTGTTAGAGGAGCAACAAGATACGTATATGAGCCAGCGTGGTACTGCTGTTGAGACGATTGAAAGTACCATCCAGGAGCTTGGAGGAATTTTTTCTCAGCTCGCCACGATGGTAGCCGAACAACGTGAAAGTATCCAGCGCATTGATGCCGACACCGAAGACATTTCCTTAAACGTATCAGGCGCTCAACGAGAGCTCCTCAAGTATTACTCGCGGATTTCCAGCAACCGATGGCTTCTTATCAAGTCATTTGGTGTTATCATTGTAAGTAAAATCTCCTGCCTCGCTCATTCTTTTTTGACTCTCTTGAACTAACTCTCGACTTCTCTTTTTTAGTTTTTCTTCATGATTTGGGTTCTCGTCAGTTAGTGTCCTTGTATATTCTCTCATAATTTTCGCATCTAAACATATCGCTTTCTACAAGACGTCAGAGACTATTTTACTAATTTACTACTTTATAATTGGGTTGAAGCACAAAAAATAGCATGCTTGACATTACGGGGTTACAAACTAAAAGGAAGAAGGAAGAAAAAAAAAACTATCAAAATCAACGGCATATATATTAGAGAGCCATTTCAGCCTGCAGCTTGCGCAATTCCTCCTCTTCATCGTCTTCCTCAACAACTTTGCTCGCCTTGTTGCTTTGTGCTTGTGTAGACGATGTAATGCCACCAACAGGCGCACGGCCAACGCCGACCATCTTTTCCTCTAGTACCTCCTGTTCAAGAGCCTGTAGCTCATCTTCCAGCTCATCATCGTCAATTTCGTTACCCATAGGCCGCGAAATTGCGTTAGAAATCTCCTGGCCGAGCACAACCTGTTCTTCAATCTCATCCATAGTCTGGTCGACTTTATCCAGATTCATGTTGCCATGGATCTGCTTCATGGCCTTTGCACCCTGTTGCATGGCCTTCATAGTTTCCGCGTTGAGGTTTGCAGACTCAAGCGCCATGAGATTATTGTCTAAGCTGTCCATTTGGCCCTGAATCTTTTCTAAATTGTTTTGATGTATCTTCTTTCGCTTAAGCGCCGACTTGGCCACTAAAAAAACCCCACCAGGTAAGTCTCTCATCACATACACTCGCACATATCCGAGAAGGAAGGAAGGAAAGTAAAGAAAAAAAAAGGTAATCGGTCATACTTACAAGCCTTGTTGGTTGCCAAGTTCTTTCTGGCAATATCATTCTGCTCCTCTATCTGGGTCTGCAGATGCTTTTCCTTTTTTGAAAGCATATCGATCTGAACTCGCAAGTTGGCGATAGCCTTCTTGGGCAGTTCGCTTTTAGCAGCCGTGTTGCCACCAAAAAAAGACGAAAAGAAGCTCATGACGTAAATTTGCTGTTGGCGGTCAGTCTTGGTGAGTATTGTTGGTTTGTATGCAAATGAGACGTGCTAAACTTGTTCCTGGGCGATAAACGTCAAAGGGGATGGCTGTTGTAGTTGAAAATAGATGTAAACAGTTTGTAAAGCACGCGTTGCCTCCTATAAACCGGACGTCGACTGTATGGCAGTAGTGTTAGTAGTAGCGGAGGGGGTGGTAAAAGAAACGAGATAACTTCAGGTCGGAACCAGTTTGTTTGGTATCAAATTGGAATCTGAGTGGCGGCGAAAGACACAAAAAAAACGAATAGGCTCTTGGTAAGGGAAAGGGTTAGTAGGGGGTGCTCTCACCAGCTTAATCTCTAAACTCACCAAGAGCTTCACTATCGTTTATACCAGTATGGTAATTTTGCACTTGTATAAACTGGATATTAGCTGTGAGACTATAGTTTTTATGAGGAATATTGGGCGGAAGGTTGAAATTGGTGAACTATGGGGATAGTTGGTCGTAAGTTGAAGCACTAGCAAGTGTCATAATCCTCCTAAACATAGCGGTATACCAACGAATAAGGAAACTTTCTATGAATACAGATCATACTTTTACGAACTGTATGATATCTTCACATGGACGTTTAATTGATTCTACTGAAATATATATGTCTCTATTAAAAAATGGTCAACGCTTCTTGAGCTCAAAATATTATGATCAACACTTTGTGACCACACTCTTTAATTTTATTCTCGATTAGACAAGTCCGATAGGAAAATTCAAGCTAAGACCATTTAATTCTTAACGCCTCATTTTAACGTCAACCTTTATGGCCTGTACATGTCGTCGGCAAGTGCCAATCTCCGAAATATACGCCTCTCAGCATCTTTTCTATGCCATGGTTTAGTTGAAATCTCAGTTTCTATTCGATTTCTTAAATAAATGAGGCCCTCTGGTCTTTTTAAATACATCGTTTTTGAATTTTGGCTTGCATGCTTTGGGGCTCTCAATTAACAACTTGGTTTACCATTCAGATTCACCGGTGGCCTTGGCAAATACATAGTCTTTACCATTGATGTTGGCAATACCATCTTTCAACACGTACTTCCACTTGTTCTTCACTCTTTGCACCTTGTCATATAGGCACAGCATTATCATTCCATTCTCCAAATCCTCGTCTTCAGCATATTCATCTTGATCCTCATCCGAGTCATCCAGCTCTGAATTGATAGCATCGTCACTACCGTCATCTGCAGCTCCATCTGATTGTTGCAATTGCAATCTCCGCAAGATATGCGGCGGTATAGTTAGTTCCAAATCCATACCTGCCTTCAAGCTGTCCCTGTCAGCGATCCTTCCGCGCTTCAAGTTATTTGCAATGATCTCGTCTACTTGGCTGGGACTCAGCGTAAGAACATCTGTTGGGTCTGTTGCTCCGTCTGACTGTGCAATCTGCCCACCTCCTGGAAGTACCAGACCTCCGGGCGCCATATGACTATCGTCAACTCCCCCACTTCGCATTATTCCACGAATGCTTTCCGTTGCACCAGGCATATCGCCATTTTCCTGCGCAATTTGATGGACATGCTGTGCAGCTCGCAATGCAGCTGTTGTAGGGTTGACGGTGTACGGAATAACACCTGGAAGCGAATCTAGGTTCGAAACTGTTGCTGTGTCAGAGACGTCCCATGGAAATGCTGCTACTCCAGAATTTGACAGACTCCGCTGCCAGAGCTTCTTCAGTTCCTGAAGTGTATTCTCGTCGACTCCATCGTCTTCGAAATCTTGTCGGACCTCTCGGATAACTTCATCAATGACGTCTTTGTAGAGGGATCCCTGACGCCTATGTTAGCAAAGAAATTTACAAGTAAAGTAATTCACATACCACTACTTTATTAGACATGCCCGAGTTTTGTTTCTTTTGTTCTTGGTTTTTTTTTTTGCGTCTATATAGAGAAGGAGAAAATGTCAAAAAATTTCAAGTACGCTAAATAGCTGATAAATTGCTTGGAAGTCGTAAAATGTAAGAAAAAAAATATGCAAATAAAGGGAAAGCAGAAAAAAAAAACAATTAGCGTAGTGAGAAAAAATATTAGGATAGAATTGAATGAAGGAATACGCGAGATAAAAGTGAGGTGGCAAATTGACAGAAAGTTGTTGGTAAGAAGAAAGGTTGCAATTTGGGGTATTTATTGGGACTTGGGGGGACAGCTAGTTATATAGTATGTTCTGATATATACATAGAGGAGAAATTTACAGAATGGTCAAGGGTTTTGATAGACAAAGGGTAAGTGCAACCCTTGCCCACCTAAACGTCTAGTGAGTACGCGTACGACAGCCCTGAGTGCGCGGGCGACGATTTGCGCAAGATTATTTTTGCAAAAACGAAACGGTTTATTACAAAAGAGTCTAGTCGAAACAATTGGGGTTTTTTGATAGCCTTAATCATTGTAAAGTTGAATAAATGTGAGTCGAATCCAATTGATTGAGTGGCTTACCGGTACGCAGTGTTACCGCATTGTCAGACAGGACGAAAATATCCTGTCGCATGACATGACTTGACAGAGCTCTGTCAATATCCTGTCTGTACTCAGAAATACGCAGTAACGGTACCTAATTTACGCGTAGTACTGTAGCCTTAGTAAACCGACAATCAGTTAACAATAAGAGCCTGAGAAGACTATCAAACAGGTCCTTTAACTTC